>CM077647.1:97767609-98060109 GCA_039707465.1 Rhabdophis nuchalis
CCAGGAGGGCGTTCTACCAGGTTCGCCTGGTTCGCCAGTTGCGCCCCCTATTGGACCGGGATGCCCTTCGCACAGTCACTCATGCTCTCGTGACATCCCGACTGGACTATTGTAACTCTCTCTACATGGGGCTCCCCTTGAGGTGCACCCGGAGGCTGCAGTTGGTCCAGAATGCAGCCGCGCAAGCAATAATGGGTACCACAAGGTACACCCATGTAACACCGCTCTTGCGCGAGCTGCACTGGCTACCTGTAGTCTTTCGGGTGCGCTTCAAGGTGCTAGTCATCATCTTTAAAGCGCTCCATGGCTCGGGACCTAGCTATCTGCGGGATCGGATTCTGCCTCATACTTCCTCACGGCCAATTCGCTCCCACAGAGAGGGACTTCTCCGGGTGCCGTCCACTAGACTTTGTCAGCGGGCGACGCCCAGGGGAAGGGCTCTCTCTGTGGTGGGCCCTGCCCTCTGGAACGACCTCCCCCCCGATATTAGAACTACCACGGACCTCCGTTCCTTCCGTCTGAAATTGAAAACGCACTTTTTCTGCCTGGCCGGCCTAGGGTAGCCTCTTACCATAGTATTATAGGGTTTAGGGTTTTAGTGATTGGTTTTGGGGAATTTTAGCGCAGGGTCTTATTGTTTAATGTGTTTTTTAACTGTTTTGTATATCTATGTATATTTATTGTTTTAATTTCCCTGTGCACCGCTCCGAGTCCCCTTGGGGAGAGGGAGCGGTCTAGAAATTAAATATTATTATTATTATTATTATTATTATTATTATTATTATTATTATTATTATTATTATTATTATTATTATTATTATTATTATTATTATTATTATTATTATTATTATTATTATTTATACCAAACGTTCTTTTCAGTTTGTTCCAGAGGACCTACAGTGCATTCAGAAATTATTCAGACCCCCTTCACTTTTGTCAATTTTGTTATGCTGCTTCTACAGTTCTACAGTTTTCTATAGAAAACAGTTTCTAGTTTTCTACAGAAAATGATTCTACAGTTTTTGAAATTCATTTTTTCTCATTAACCTACATTCAGTAATCCATAATGACAAATAAAAACAATTTTTTAAAAATATCTGTAAATTTATTAAAAAGAAAAAACTGAAATATCACATTGGCGTAAGTATTCATACCCTTCACTCTGTACTTTGTTGAAGCACTTTGGCAGCAATTATAACCTTGAGTCTTTTTGGGTATGACACAACAAGGTTTGTACAACTGGATTGGGGGATTTTCTGCCATTCTTCCTTGCAAGTCTTCTCAAGCTTAGTCAGATGGCATGGTTGCCATCGGCGTGCAGCCATTTTCAGGTCCCTTCAGAGGTGTTCAGTAGGGTTCAAGTAAGGGCTGTGGCTGGGACACTCTACGACATTCACAAAGTTTTCCCTAATCCATGTTGTCTTGGCTGTGTGCTTAGGGTTGTTGTCAGGTTGGAAAGTGAACCTTTAGCCCAGTCTGAGGTCCTGACTGTTGTGGAACAGGTTCTCATTGAGGATATTCCTGTAATTTGCTCCATTCAGTTTTCCCTATACCCTGACCAGTCTTCCAGTCCTGCTGTTGAAAAACACCTTCACAGCATGATGCTGCTACCATACTTCACCGTTGGGATGGTATTGGGCAGGTGATGAGCCATCCCTGGTTTCCTCCAGACATGTTTAGAATTGAGGCCAAACAGTTCAATCTAGGTTTCATCTGACCAGAGAATTTTGTTCCTCACCATTTAAGAGTTCTTCAGATGCTTTTTTGCAAACTCCAAGTGGGCTTTCATGTGTTTTGCACTGAAGAAAGGCTAGCTATTCTGCCATAAAGTCCAGATCAGTGGAGGGTGCAATGATGGTTGTCTTTCTTTAATTCTGTCCCATCTCCACACAGAATCTCTATAACTCAGTTATAGTGACCATCAAATTCTTGATCACCTCTCTTTCTAAGGCCTTAATTCCCAATTGCTCAGTTTGACTGGGCAACCAGCTCTTGGAAAAGCCATTTGTGCCAATCTTCTTTCATTTGAGAATTATGGAGGCCACTGTGCTCTTAGGAACTTATAGTGCAGCAGAAATTTTATTGTAGCTTTTTCCAGATCTGTGCTTTGCAATAATCCTGTCTCTGAGCTCTGCAGGCAGTTCCTTTGACCTCCTGGCTTTTGCTCTGCTGCAGTATGCATTGTCAGCTGTGAGGCCCTCTATAGAGAAGTGTGTGCCTTTCCAAGTCATGTCCAATCAATTTAATTTATCACAGATCAACTCCAATCAAGGTGTAGAAATATGTCAGCAACGATCAAGAGAAATAGGAACTAAATTCAAGTGTTGTTGCAAAGAGTCTGAATATTTATGCCAATGTGATATTTCAAGTTTTTTTCTTTTAAATAAGACATTTCTAAAATTCTGTTTTCACTTTATCATTATGGGATTCTGAGTAGATTAATGAGAAAAAAATGATTTTCAGCAACTGTGGAATCAGGCTACAGCATAACAAAACTGACCACCTCCTGCCCCATACATTCCTTAGACCGATACGCTCCCACAGAGAGGGCCTTCTCAGGGTGCCGTCGGCCGGACAATGCCGACTGGTGACACCCAGGGGAAGAGCCTTCTCTGTGGTGGGCCCAGCCCTCTGGAATGACCTACCCCCTGAATTACGTACCATCACTGACCTCCGCCTCTTCCGCCAATGTCTAAAGACATATTTGTTCCAACAAGCCGGCCTAGCCTAACCTCCCGTGGGGACTTTTAGGAAGTTTTTAAATTGGGTATTTTAAATTTGGTTTTAGTACAGGATAGGACTGTTTAATATTTATTTTAAATTATATATTTATCTTTGTATTGGTATGTTTTTAAATTTCCTGTGCGCTGCCCTGGGTCCTCTGTGGAGAAGGGCGGGATATAAATTTAAATAAAAAAATAAAAATAAAAAAGTGAAGGGGGTCTGAATACTTTCTGAATTCACTGTATACATGTAGCTATTAAAATATACATTCTCTTTGAAATCTAACATTACAATCTACAGCCTGTCTTTCTTCTGGAATGCATATCATGGTACCATTAAACTTGGATTAGAATTCCACTGAAAGTACTGCAAACTCTAATATACTTACAGATTTTTAAATTCTGACAATTATCTTTTTTATTTTTCATGGGGTCTTTGACTCCCATGGTTAAGGTTAAGGATGTGAATCACTAGATTTTAATCTATAAAAAATTAATCTGCTGAAATAAAAGTATTATGTAAAGCCTAAGCTTTAGCATGAAACATAATAAGGATTTACAGAATTCAATTTATCATGTTTTAAATCTCATTATATCCATGAAATGTCACGTACCAGGAAAAAAATTTTCTAACAAAATTAATTTTTCAGATGTGCAAAATCTGATTATGGGGAGAATATCTCTATTTCTTTTATATTATTATAAACCTGATAATGTTATTGACTCCTTTTTGGGACAAAATTAACCAGTCAAGGTGCTGTATGCAACAGGTTTAGAATCTCAAAAAGGGCGCTTGTTCTTACCTGAGACACCTATTCTCATAGTGTGGAGACTGGGTTGACCTTCATCCGCTCACTGATAGGACTGAGTCTGATAAGGTTGTTAAGCCATGCCAGTCACTATGCAGATCCAGATTTCGGCAAAGGAATTTGGTCAGACTTCCCCAGAAAATAGTGCAGACGTCCTGCGTCCCTGGCTGATATATTGCCCTTGATGTGATCCTGTAGCGGTGTCTAATGGTAAACGTTGGGGATATCTCCTTTAGGAGACAGAGAGTTGTGCAACAGAATTTGCATCAAGAGAAACATTGCTAGAAGCCACACTAAAAGTCACAGACACTGATGGTAAAAACAAGTAGACTTTACTTGTGATGGAAAAATAAACTACTTCTTCACAAACAGTGATAGTCAGTGTTGAGTCAAATTACAGTCTTTAACTCAGTTAGCTTACAGTTGCTTCAATCCACGACCTTCTCTTTACTGACCTATAACCGGCATACAGAACCTTCATCCATGAGATCAGCAAACTAACAGTGATTCTGGCTTCCTCTTATGGCTGAGTGAGGATGCAGCAGCCAATTACATTCACTACAGTACTTAAAGTAACAGACACCATTTGCAATCATGGCTTATATATATATTGCCAACCCAACATTAGGATTATAGTCCTAACAGTAAAGTCAGCTAACGTACATCAATCAGACAAAAAGGAGGACCAGTCTTCCCTTGGGAAGGGTTGGATGCTACCGCCACACTATGAGAATACTGTATTTTTTGGAGTATAAGACGCACTGGAGTATAAGATGCACCCAGGTTTTGAAGAGGCAAATTATTAAAAAAAGTAGGTAGGTAGATAGAGGGATAGAGAGGGAGAGAAAGAGAAATACAGTAGGTAGGTAAGGAGAGAGAGAGAGTAGGTAGGTAGGTAGATAGGTAGAGGGGGGGGGAGAGAGAAATACAGTAAGTAGGTAGGTAGGTAGACAGAGTGTGTAGTTAGGTAGGTAGGTAGGTAGGTAGATAAAGGGATAGGGATAGAGAGAGAGAGAAATACAGTAGGTAGGTAAGTAGGGAGAGATAGTGTGTGTAGATAGATAAGTAGGTAGAGGGATAGAGAGAGAAATAGAGAGAGAGAGAGAAATAAAGTAGATAGGTAGGGGGAGAGAGAGAGTAGGTAGATAGGTAGATAGAGGGAGGAGTGAGAAATACAGTAAGTAGGTAGGGAGAGAGAGAGAGTGAGTAGGTAGGTAGGTAGATGTTTCCAGGTGTATTTACCCATGTGCTGGAGAAGGAAATCACTGGCCACCTTTGGAACAAATCCTTGTTTCTGCAGGCACAGTACTTGACCAACGTAATTCTCATCAACCACTCTAACTAAACAGCTTTCCAAAAGGGGAAAAAAACCCTTTTTGCACTGTGCAAACCTCTCCCAAATGACCTGTTTTTCGCGAAAATGGCCCCGTATTTTTTTCAAATAAAAGGCATGAATAGCCTTGGGGGGGCTTGCAGAGTGCTCCGGGGGGGGGGGGGGGCAAAATGAGGAAAAACGGCCCCTTTTTTCGTGAAAATGGGCCATTTTTTTGTCAAAAAATAGCATGCGTAGTCTTATGGAGGCTTATAGAGTGCTGTGGGTGGGGGGGGGCAAAAATGCCCTGTTTTTTGCTCATTTTTACCTGCCCCAGCCCCCAGGAGCTCTCTGGAAGCCTCCATAAGGATATGCGTGCAGCCATTTTGGTGAAGGGGCGGGGTTTCAGGAGGCAAAAAATGCTGTATTCCATGTATATGATGCACCCAGATTTTCAGCCTCTTTTTAGAGAAAAAAAGGTGCGTCTTATACGCCGAAAAATACGGTAGGCATCTCAGGTAAGAACCAACACCCTTTCTCCATAGTGGTGGAGGTTGCATCCAGACTGGGATGTACCAAAGCTGGATCTGTCCCCTGGGAGGATCTACAACTGGATCGGAGGTCTCCTATGTCCTCCTCAGGTGCTGGGGACCCCTCTGCATGTGTGGGCTTCTGTGGCGCACCCAGATGACTACCTAGGGCCCTGAACTTCTTTTTGCTGTAACCCAGCAGCAATGCCCTGGGATATAGTGTTAGTTATAATGTCCTGGAAGTTGGCCATGCACAGTGGATTAAACTGGTTAGAGCAAAATCCAGTAGAAGTAGATGGAATTCCATATATCCTAGCAACTTTAGGTTACTGGGTATATTCGCTGGCTAACAAAGGGGTTTGTGCTTCATGTGCAGATCCCCAAATGCCAGAGACATCAATGAGAAATAGAGAATTAAGGGGATCCTACCTATCCTCTCTGCCCTCAGGGGAGAGTTGCAGAAAAGACCTGCCTTGGGAATGTTGTCTCCTGTCTGAGGAATGGGAAGATACAACCTTCTTGTTGGAAGCCTTTTTATATACGTGCTCAAGTGCTCTGTCTTTTTGTTTCTCAAATCTAGAGCTGGGCTTAGAGGATTTCTTAGCCTTAACTGATTTGGCCGAAGCTTTGGAGCTTTTCCTGTGAGGCTTGCCAGCCTCTCTGTTGGTGGAAGTGGAAGGCAAGGAAGCTGAGTCCAGGGTAGGAGTTCCTGATTCCACTCTGGGGCTATGAGTGTCCTTTGACAGCTCCACCGCATTGTCAATCGGCTCAGAGGCAGAGGCAGATGCCATTTTGCAATTCAAAAAAATGCATGTTCAGAAAATGTTGTTTCACGCCCTTTTAAACGGTTCGCCACTCACGCTGACAGCCTTGCCACCTCAGTCGCGGTTTGTCTTTTCGAAGTGATTGCTTTGCCACTGCTGAGCCTCTGATATTGGATCACTGCACTCTACTACAGAGGCTTTAAAAGCTGCAGAGGCTTGAAATAGGATAGGAGGCTAATCCTGGCTGCTGTGGTTTGCTACTCAACTGTTGACAGCGGAGCGTTTTTCCAATGTACTTGGAACCTGGCCTCCCAAGTATATGAGCCACTCTGCCTGCGCTAGATCAAAGGATAGCCTCAGAAAGCTCAGTTTACAGCGGCAAGGCAGCTAGATGAGTGTGGCTTTAATCTGCACTCAGGCACGAGCATCAAGCAATTTAGTTTTATTGCTGACAGTTGGCAGTGGCTCTGTCAAGAATGCCTCCTTGCCCCTCAAGGGTGTGCAGGCCAAAGCCAGCAGCTCTTCCACCCCAAGGGGCTTCAGGCAACAAGGGCCACCCTCAAGGTAAATTCCCCACTCCAAATTGACAGTTACTTGCAAAAAAATCCGACATTTCTGAGGAAGCAATCCAATGACACATTCGTCCTCACTGAGGGACTGAGTCGAAAGCTGGGTCTGTCTAGTGACAGGGGCGTGGTTTAACAGACTTATCAGACTCAGTTCTATCAGTGAGTGGATGAAGGTCAACCCAGTCTGGATGCTATCTCCACAACTATGGAGAAGAAGGCATTTCTTTTTAAAAAATAAAATAAAGCCAAGCTATTAGTTTTTTTTCCTTTAAGAAGATTTGATAAAATCCACATGATAAATCTCTTGATAAGTGAGAACTTTATGAAACTTTTATATAAAATGGAAGTTTATCTTTAAATACAATTTGCTTCAGGTGAAAACAAAAAGGAGACATTATCATCTCTATCACTAACCTATCCATACCCAGGATGATCTAATTGGTTATTATTAGAAAGAAAATGCTGGCTCAGCTAGATCTCTGAGCTAACCTAACAAGATGTTGTTGAACAAAATCTGAGAAAAAAATTATATCCAAAGTAATACAGCTTAGAAAATGATTTCTTAGTATTTCTCATCTATATAATATTAAAACTCTCATTGTCTTGACCTTTACCTGAAAAAAACTGAAGGAAAGGGCAAAGGTTTTGAATGAAGATCCAGAGTCATATAAATTGCTATTGAAGCACATGACTGTCTGTATTAGTCTGCATTGCAGCAGAAATTCAGCATGTTAAAAAAATGAGCCATGTAAGAGATTCAATGAGCATGTTAAGGTATGGCAATTATTCATATCCATATTCATATTCAGCTGTCCTGCTCTCTCATAAACACACATGTAACTATTTATAGTGAATTTATTAATATTCCTCAGCAACTCCCTTCACCAAAAAACCAGAACTGTCCCAATTAAGTCCAGTCACAAGTGGACCAATGTTAGTCCACAGAGCAATGGCCAATGAGTCCACAAGGCACTTGAAAGTTTCCCAATCAAAATAAACCCAACAGGCAAACCCAGCAGGCAATATATCCATACATCCCTTCGGCCGATTCGCTCACACAGAGAGGGACTTCTCTGGGTGCCGTCCACCAGGCAATGCCAGCGGGCGACGCCCAGGGGAAGGGCCTTCTCTGTGATGGGCCCGACCCTCTGGAACGACCTACCCCTGGATATTAGAACGACCACGGACCTCCGCGCCTTCCGCCAAAAAGTAAAAACCTATTTGTTCCATCAGGCCAGCTTGGCCTAATTTACGCTTCTCGCCCCAGTCTGTTTTCTCAAATTGTTTATTGGGTTTTAATGGGTAGTAATTTTAATGTTCTTAAATTTTTAGTACAGGGTAGTTTAATTCGCTTTTAACTTTGAGTGTATTGTATGTTTTTATATGGCTTTTTAATTTTCCTGTACACCGCCCTGAGTCCTTTCGGGGAGAGGGGGCGGTTTATAAATGTAATAAATTATTATTATTATTATTATTATTATTATTATTATTATTATTATTATTATTATTATTATTAATAATTATAAATCCACAATACAAGAGGGTTCATGAGGCAAGAAAGTTGAATTCATAAGGCACAATCCAAGTCAAGGCATGATGTCAATCCAAAGCAAAGTAAGAATCCCAACGACCAGAAAACAGACAGATAGAAAATAAACATGTTGTTCCAAGCTTCACTTTTATTTGGCTGCTGTGCTAAATAGCCAGTTTCTGGTGCATCCCATCAAGGAGAACAAAATATTCTCCCCACGAGTAATCTCGCTGATCTTTCTAGGCCATTTCTCCGACCTATGTGTTCTTGGGTCAGGTGAAGGTATTAACCCTCATCACTAACTGGCTGCAGCTGCATGCTTTCTCCACCTGATGCCTCAGAGCTGTCCTGCTGCAGCTGTGCTTGAGCCAAACCCCCCCCCCACACACACACACAGATGGCTGCTTGGAGCCACTGACCAACTTCCCTCCAAACATGCCTGGAATTGGTTCATTCCTCCTCCGAGCTGACATCTAGAAAGGTATCTGGAGAAGCATTTGAAAAAGTCATCACACCTAACTACAGGAGGTGGTCTTTAAAAATGGAAAAGTCTGAAGGACATAAAGAGGAAGACAGTCAAATTGTAACTTTTTAATCTCAGGCGATTCCCCCCCCCCTTTTTAGAACCAGTGCCGTTGTTATGCTTTTTTCGTACTCCAGAACAGAGCTCCTTTGCCTGCGAGAGTCTCCCCTCTCACAGGCCTGGCCCCCTTGTCTAACACGGGCCCACCTCGATGATGGACTGATTGTTCCTGAGAGGTGAGCGAAGTGCAAACTGAGGGGGTTCTTGGGTAATTTTTTAATTCGGCTTTTAGGGGGTTCCAGGGTGGAAGGGGGGAATAGTCCAGGGGGAAGGCGGCAAACGATTGGGCCGGCCGGCGGAAGTAGGGTAACGGAGGAAGGGGAGGTCGTTTCCACTGAGGTTTTATCCATCGATTCGGTCTTAGGGAGGGGCAGGGGCGGTGGGAGGCAGAATGGGCATCATCGGTTGGAAGACCGTGGCCGCTGGATACAGGCGGTCACGCGCTCCAACTCCCCGTGCTCCCATCGCAGACTAGGAGGGCAGGAATCACAGACCCGGGGCCTAGGCTGATGTTATGCAATGCCAGGTCCGTGGTACAGAAAGCCCCCCTCATCCATGACCTTGTGTCAGAGGGGGACCCGGACCTGGTGGGTATAACGGAAACCTGGTTGGGCCACGAGGGGGGTTTACCCCTCGTGGAAATGTGCCCACCAGGTTACCGAGCCTTTCATCAGCCTAGGGCCCTAGGGAGGGGTGGGGGGCTGGCGATTATGGTTAAGGAAGGAATTGAGCCGAAGGAGACCACGATCCCTCAGACGACCGGGTGTGAGTCTCTTTGCGTGAGATGGGGCCTAGGGAGGCAGTTGGGCGTGTTAGTTGTGTACCTGGCTCCTCGTTATGCAATAACAGCCCGAGCTGTCCGAGCTCCTAGAGGTGATAGCAGAGGCGGCAGTCATGGGGGACTTTAACTTGCCGTCAGTAGGCGAGGCCTCTGGAGCAGCTCGGGAGTTCATGGCCTCCATGACAGCCATGGACCTGACCCAGGTAGTTTTAGGCCTTACTCACGAGAGAGGACACACCCTGGATCTAATCTTCGTCTCGGGACGGTGGAGCAGTGATCTGGGAATAGGGAATTTAGTCATCACTCCCTTGTCATGGACAGATCATGCTCTCCTCCAGCTGGACTTTCCAATTGCCTCACCTCACCGTGGGGAGGCGGAACCGGATATTCCTAGATGGTTCCGCCCCAGGCTCCTGATGGACCCGGAAAGGTTCCAGAGGGAGCTTGGGCCAATTCCTGTGACCCTGCCCCGCGACTCGACTGAGGACCTAGTGGCTGCATGGCTAAGTGCGGCCACTGGGGCCTTGGACCGAGTCGCGCCCTTGCGGCCTCTCTTGCGGCGACGAATCACCCAGGCTCCTTGGTTTACTGAGGAGCTGAGGGAGATGAAGTGCCACAAGAGACGCCTAGAGAGCAGATGGAGATCCTCTCGCTCCGAAGCCGACCAAACACTAGTGAGAACCTATATTAGGGCTTACTTAGTGGCAATAAGGGTGGCCAAACGTGAGTATTGCACCACCCTTATTGCATCCGCAGATAATCGCACTGCCGCCCTGTTTGGGGTGACCAGCTCACTCCTTCACCAGAGGCCGCGGGAAGCCCCTCTGTAGGGACGAGCAGAGGAATTTGGGATTTATCTGCAGGATAAAATCACTCGGATTCGGAATGAGCTACCCTCCATTGACAGTGGTCCAGCGGGATTGTCCGAGGCTGTTATTGAGGCACCATTCTTGGAGGAGTTTGATTTTGTTACTACCGAGGATATGGACAGGCTGTCAAGGAGACTGTTGTTGTTCCTCTATCCTAGTCCGCGTTGGTTGATGATCTCTGGAGGGCACGGGATAGAGGATATTCCTCTATCCTAGTCCTGTTAGACCTCTCAGCGGCTTTTGATACCATCGACCATGGTATCCTATTGCACCGACTGGGGGGGTTGGGGCTGGGAGGCACCGTTTTACGGTGGTTCTCGTCCTACCTCTCTGGTCGGTCGCAATATGTGTTGACAGGAGGGCAGAGGTCGACCTCGAGACCCCTCTTATGCAGGGTTCCTCAGGGGTCGGTCCTCTCACCCCTCCTGTTTAACACATATATGAAGCCGCTGGGCGAGATCATCCGTGGTTTTGGGGTGGGATACCACCTGTACGCTGATGACACCCAGTTGTACATATCCACCCCAGACCACCCCAACGATGCTGCCGAGGTGCTGTCCTGGTGTTTGGAGGCCGTACGGATCTGGATTGGTAGTAACAAACTCAAGCTCAACCCGTCCAAGACTGAGTGGCTGTGGTTTCCGGCACCCCGGTTCAGCCGTGGCGGGCCCTGCCCTTTGAAACGACCTACCCCGAATTGCGTACCATCTTGAACCTCCGCCTCGTCCGCCAGTGTCTAAAGACACATCTTTTTCAGCAAGCCGGCCTAGCCTAACCTCCCGTTGGGACTATTTTAGATAGTTTTAAATTGGGGATTTTAATTTGGATTTTAGCATAGGATTATAGTTTAATATGTTTTTAAATTCTGTATTTATTGTTTTGTATGTTTTTTAAATTCCTGTGCGCCGCCCTGGGTCTTTTGTGGAGAAGGGCGGGATATAAATGTGATTAAAATAAAAAAAATAAATTAATAAGTGTTACCCTACAATGCACAATTACTCCCAGTATAGAAAAATGCTCATCTGCAAACTCTATCAAAGATGACATAAAGTAATGACACTGTCATTGTTCCAAGAGTTATTCTCAAGTTATCAGAAAATGAAGATATCTCTCTTCAGCAGAATCAATTCCCAAAACATACATACTTTGCTCTCACAATTATGAAATTCAAGACAAACCATGGAGATTATGCTGATTCATCTGGAGAAAACATTATTTCAGGATGGTTTGCTGTATATTGCTTTAAGTTGAGGGAAAAAATGAAAACAATAGGCTATTCTTAAAGAATGACAGACCATCCCCAAACTTGTCATCAAAAGTGTCCTTTGTTAAATGAAAAAATATCTATACTTGCCTAACTATGGATGTTTTTTGTTTCCTAAAATATTTTCTTTTCTAATATTTAAACCAAAACAATAGCAATCTGCCTGTGGTCATTCTATTTTTCTATTTAGGTAATGAAATAGCTCTAAAAGGATGATCTCACAGATCACAGATTATCTTGTGTATTATAAGCCTTAAAATGCTAAACTGAAATTTCTGTTAGTTAAAAATAACACCTTAAAATTTGGGAAACTGATAGTTCTCAATTTATGATTGGCCATTTAACAACTGAAGTTATGATACGCCTTCCCCCTAAGCTACTTATAACTCATTTTTGAAGTTACAATAATTGCACCCTTCTCATACTTACATGATTGCATTTTGGATATTTGTCAACGGGTTCACCTGTATGGCTATTTGCAGTTTTACAGTCACATAACTTTTATCTGCGATGGTTTTCAAGATTTTACTTCTAGTTTTGAGCAAAAAAATTCCATTTACATAACAATCATAGCATTTGCTTAATGACTACCATATGTGAAATGTAAAAAATACATGTCAGGTCATATGATGTATTGACTTATGACAGTAATTCCAGGCTCAATTATAGTAGTAAGTTGAGTACTACCAGTACATGGTTTTCTGTATAGAGCACATAAGAACCAGTATGTAAAGTTTATCTTCACATTTCTACGTAAGTTCTATGTACAGTACATTTGCATGTATTAATTGATTCACAGTTTCCCAGGTAACAAACAAGAGATGCAGTAGGATTTATCCATATAAAACGTCCTGGTGAAATACTGCAATTTGGATTATTCTTCTCTTTTTACTCTGCCTCGACAATATACAATTGCTATGATTTCACAGATGTGATAATGCCTCCACATAAAAGTATATTAGTTTGTATGTTCTTTATGTTATATGTAGGATACCACTGCAACACAATTTGCCTGCAATCCTATGCTGACTTACCTGGAAATTTCTTATATTGAAGGGACTCTTTATCTTCTTCTATAGGCAATTTCAGCAATAATTTAATGCTATAACTCTCACCTTGCTTAAGAAGGGCAGGGAAGGGAAGAATGACTTAATGCCATAAAACTTTAAGGCTCTTAGAAAGTACCAGTTTCTACAAATCCTTAAGAGAGACTAAGAATTTTAAACTTCTTTACATTCTTACAGATAAGCAGGGTATAAATTTTTCCAAATAATAATAATTTAAAAAGCATAGCTGCTTTTATGAGAAATCAACTTCTCTGCTTTTTTCCTTCTTTCCAGAAAACAGCAAAAATACAAAAACAAAACAAAACAGCATTCCTTGAAAATCTAGGAAACAATAGAAATATTTAGGTAATAATATATAAAATCAATCACTCCTCATGAAGAAAAGATGGTTACTTTTTGTTTAAATTTTCACAGAAATAAAGATGAAATAATACAAAATTTGTCTGTCTGTCTGTCTTTTCATCTGTCCATCCATCCATCCACCATCTTTCAATTATATTTAAAATTTTCCCATCTCCCTCACCGAGGGATCTCATAGTTAAGATTAAAGAAAAAGAAACGAGTGTGAGATAAGAAATTAAGAACAGTGAGTAAGATATATAAATAGATAAAAATACATAGAAAAAAACTACTTTCAATTTTTACAGCAATTGGAACCGAACATATATAAGGTTTTTTTTTTTTTCATTTTCATAACATATAACCCACATGTATACTACAGTAATCCCTCGTTTTCCGCGGTTAATGGGAACCGCAACCTTCCGCGGAAAGTGAAAACCGCGAAGTAGGATTCGCTAGGAAACTTGAATTGGTGGACATGTTTAAAGCAACCACTAGGGGGCGCTTGCCTCCTACCAATGCATTTTTTTGGTCTTTTTTTACAAATCCGCGCAGCACTGAATCCGCGGAAAATGAAGCCGCGGAAAACGAGGGATTACTGTATTACATAGCCAACATCGTATTGTATCATTAAATGTTTACATCAATTCATCTTACCATCAACTCCCAAAAACAATTATTGTCTCTTCTGCCCTCCATACACCATATTTGTACTTTAGCCATCACTTTCTTCTCTCTCTCTCCTCCCCCTCCCTACCTCCTTTCTTCCCTGTCTTTCTCTTTTCAACTTTCCCTTCCTCTCTCCTTCTCCTCCCTCCCCTTACCACTCTTCATTTCTCTCTTCCTCTTCCCCCCCTTGCCCTCTCTCCTACCCTTCTCTTCTTCCCTTCCCTTTGTCCTCTTTGTCCGCCGCTGCCGCGATGCACTGAGAGCAGCCGGCCAGGATCCCCACCGCTGCCCGCCCGCACGTCCCACTATGGGCGCCCGGAACGAGCCCCCGCCGCCACCTCCCCGCCCATGGTGGGACCTGCAGATGGGCAGCAGTGGGGCTCCCAGCCAGCAGCTCTCAGTGCATTGCAGCGGCAGCAGCGGCGGCACAAAGTTCAGGGCTGCATGGGCTCCAGCTGCAGCCCTGCCTGCACAGCTCTCCTCCTCCTCCTCCACCTGCTGCCTGCCTGGCTGCTCGCTCCTCCCTTGCTGGCCCTCCCCTTCTGCCTGCCCGCGAGCCCGCTCTGGCCAACGCTTCCTGCCTGCTTCCCATGCCGCTGCCCTGGCCAGAGGCTGCCTCTGAGCACGTGCAGAGCACCCGCCGCCCACCCAGCCCCGCTCCGCCCCCCAGGCAAAAATCGGGACTTTTTAAAAATACTGCGGGACGCGGGATAAATTGTTCAAAAGCGGGACTGTCCCGCCAAAAGCGGGACGTCTGGTCACCTTATTCTATTGTCATATTCAATCAATTAGCAACTCAGTTTAATTATCATGTGTAAAAATGAATCACACACCAATCTCCCCATATTAGTTTCAAATTTGTCCATATTCCATATATTTTAACTTTTATTTAATTATCTTTCCATTATTCTATTCAACCAATTAGCAACTCCATTTTATTGTCATATTTAGGAATAAACCCCTTATCTTAGCTTTATATTTTCCCAGATAATAATTTCTAGTTGTGTGATTTTTTTCCTAGTAATTCTTTTTTCCCTCTTCTCTGATCCTGCCTTTTCCTGTTTCTTTGTTTTGACATGTCCACACTCTTCAATTTTCCCCATTGAAGAGTGTGGACAAGCCACTGTCAAAAAGATTTTTTATATTTCTCTTTGTTGGGGCGTAATCTCCTACTTCAATTTTCCTTACGCCACTGACAACTTCCAAAACATGTTTTTATTCCCTTTTGTTGGGACACATCCCGCTTTAACAAATTTTACAATTTTCCGCATACCACTGCCAAGTCCAATGGAGTTTTTTGTCTGCTTTTTATTTCCCTTCGTTTCTACCCTTTCATTGTATTGCCCCCTTTCTTCCTTGCCTTCTTCTTTAAATACTGCTTCTCTGGGTTAATAATTTTATTTTAATGATTTATGCATATTTTTTATATTTTCACGTACTTCTTCAAATTCCCAGCTTTCCATGATATCCAGTTCCAAAGTTACAGTTAGTTATACAGTTCTTGTTTCAGAGTTCTGATTCACCTTAAATTTATCTACTTCAGTTGCTATGGGGAAGAGTGACAGAAACCATATTGGTCTTTTGTTCTTTCTTAATGTCCAGTTCCAAAATTATAGTTAGTTATACAAGTCTTATTTCAGGATTCTGGTCCACCTTAAATTTAGTTAATTCAACTTCTGTGTAACCAGAAGAGAAGCTGGAGCCATCTTAATCTTTTGCAGACAAAAAAGGGAAGGAAAAAAAAACACCTTCATAGTTCCCAGTTCTTGACTCTGTTATTATTTCCTTTCCTTGCCACTCCTCACCTCTCGTTGGTCATAGGTGCTCAAAATATATTAATTGGAACAAGCTTGCATACAGCCAAACCTCGGGTATGTTTCTTCTTCGCCTCCTGCTTTTCCAACTTCTGATTTATGGTGGTTGGTTAATTAGAATTTCCCACATAGGCAAGATTAGGTTATCAGTTGTCAATTAGGAGATAGTGCTTTTTCTTAATATTTCTCCCTTGTTGCATTCCATCTCTCATTAATTGGAATTGCTTAAGATATGTTAGTTAAAAGACACTTGGACAAAATAAATCTTCATGCTTCTAGACTCCTTTAAAAACACAATCTTTTCAAGTTGGAAGCCAAATTTAGAGTTAGTATTTGAGTGGGTTTGTCACTTTCACTTTATTTAAATTTATATACCGCCCTATCTCTCTTACGGGACTCGGGGCGGGGAACAGGCAGTCATAAAAGCATAAAAACATCAAGATCAATAAATATGCTAAAAATAAATTAAACTAGAAACCTGTTCTAAAAAAACCGAATAAAAACCCAATAGATAAAATAGATTTGAAAGCCACACCAGGCCGGCCGCACGAAATA
Organism: Rhabdophis nuchalis; assembly: GCA_039707465.1. Lineage (NCBI taxonomy): Eukaryota > Metazoa > Chordata > Lepidosauria > Squamata > Natricidae > Rhabdophis > Rhabdophis nuchalis. The sequence goes on from CM077647.1 coordinate 97,783,789, forward strand.
GATGAATTTTCAGGGCCCGGCGGAAGAGGAGCAGGTCCGTGGTTGTGCGCAGGTCGGGGGGAAGGTCATTCCAGAGGGCCGGAGCTGCCACAGAGAAGGCTTTCCCCCTGGGGGTCACCAGCCGACATTGGCTAGTCGACGGGACCCTGAGGAGATCTTCTCTGTGGGAGCAGACTGGTCGATGGGAGGTATGCGGCAGGAGATGGTCTTGCAAATATTCAGGTCCATTGCCATGGAGCACTTTGAAGGTTGTTACTAAGACTTTGAAGCGCACCTGGAAAACCACAGGCAGCCAGTGCAGCTCGCGCAGGAGAGGTGTTATTTCTCTGCTTTCTCCCTTTCTGTCCAAATTGTTTCAAACAAAAGGCTTTTTGGGGTGGGGGGAGAGGTAGTGTTTCAACTCTCCATTTTCCTTTCCTTTCTTTCTTCCTTTTTGAAAAAATCCCAGTCTGACCATCAATATTATTTATGCTCTCAATATTCTTTGTGGATTCGACAGGAAGTTCTCCAGCTGGACAGATGTGGGGGATGTGAGCTCTGAAGAGTCTCACATGAACCCTGTCTGACATACAAACTCTGAAGATCCTTTTTTGGATCAGAACTCCCCTGGGGGGGGGGCAAAGAAGGGACATCATCTCACCAGATCCAGGGGGAGGCAATAGGAGATTTGCCCTCTGAAACGGAGTGGGGGGCAGCAGCAACATGGCTGCACAATAAACTGGCTTCCCGCCAAAGCACTGAACAGGAGGGTGAGGTCAAAATGAAAGACTGGTAAGAAAATTCATTTAACCCACAGTCATAAATCAAAACTTGGAAAAGGCAAAGAATCTTGCGAGTACAAATAATATTAATAGACAGATCTGGATTTTGGCAAAAGGAAAGAAAGAAAGGAAAATGGAAGGTTGAAAACACCAGCCCCTCAAAAAGACATTTGTTTGAAATAATTCGGATTTAAAATAGAAACCAAACATTCCGAAGGAATTATTTTGTCCGAATGTCTAATATATCTTAAGCAATTCCAATTATAAAAGATGGAATGTAACAACAGAGAAAGATCAAGGTAAAAGCACTATTTTTTCACTGATAACCTAATCTTGTCTAAACAGGAAGTTTTAAATATCCAACTGCCATAAATCAGAACTTGGAAAAGCAGAAGGCGAAAGAAACATACCCAGGTTTGTCTGTATGCAAATATGTTCCAATTGATATATTTTGAGCAACTGTGGCCAATGAGACATGGAGAGAGGCAAGAGGAAAAACAATAACAACGTCAAGAGCTGAGAAAATACAAAGTCAGGATGGCTCCAGCTTCTCTTATGTTTTCACATAAGTTGAATTAGCTAAATTTAAGGTAGACTAGAACTTTGAAATAAGGATATTTATAACTAACTGCAATTTTGGAACTGGATATTAAGGAAGAACAAAAGACCAAGATGACTCTTGTCGTTCTTCTCCACAGCAGCTGAATTAGATAAAATTTAAGATGGACCTGAACTCTAAAATAAGAACTGTATAATTAACTGTAACTTTGGAACTAGACATTATGGAAAGGTGGGAATTTGAAGAACTACACGAAATTATAAAAAAATATGAATAAATCCTTAAAATCAAGCCTAAATAGAATTCTGAATCCAGAAGGGAAGGAAGAAGGGGGGGGGGGGGGAAAGAGATGATAAAGGGGTAGAAACGGTTGGAAATAAAAAACAGACAAAAAAACTCCACTGGGTTTGGCAGTGATATGGGGAAAATTGTAAAATTTGTTAAAGGGGGATGTGTCCCAACAAAAGGAAATAAAAAGCAGACAAAAGAGGTTTCAAAGGTTGACAGTGGCATTAGGAAAATTGAAGTAGGAGGTTATGCCCCAACAAAGGGAAATATAAAAGATTTCTTTGATGGCGGTTTGGGGAAAATTGAAGAGTGTGGATGTGTCAAAACAAAGAAAAGGGAGATGGAAGGAATAGAGAAGTAGGACAAAAGACTTACTAGGAAAATATCAGATAATTAGAAATTGTTATAAGGGAAAATACAAAGCTGAGATAAGGGATTTATTCCTAAATATGACAATTGAGAACTCGGCGAGCGAGCGGCGGGTGGCGGAGTGGCCCGGAGCGGCCTGGCGCAGCCCTGGAGCGGCCTCGTAGCCTGGCCTTGCAGCCCAGCAGACGAGCTGCGGGGAGTGGTGGAAGACCTGGCCGAATGGGGTTGCGGTGAGCAGCGGCGAACAGCGGGGGGGGGGCCTGGAACGGCCCCGGCATTGACGCGGCCCGGCGCGGCCTTGGTGCGGCCTGGTGGAAGATCTACAGTGCGGCGAGCAGCGGGGGAGGCTTGGAACGGCCCCGGCGTTGGCGTTGCCTCGGCGCGGCCTTGCAGCCTGGTGGAAGGGCTGCGACGAGTGCCGGAAGACCTGCGGCGGAGGGGGCTACGGTGAGTGGCGGCGAGCAGCGGGGAAGCCTGGAACGGCCCCAGTGTTGACGCAGCCCTGGCGTGGCCCTGGCGCGGCCGCACAGCCCGGCGTAGCCCGGTGAAAGATCTACGCATTCTACACTGAGTGGCGACGAGCGGCGAAGAGGCACGAAATGGCCCCAGCGTTGGCGTTGCCCCGGCGTGGTCCGGAGTGGAGCCAGGCCGGGCAGTCGGAGCGGCAGAGGGGCATGGAGCGGCTCGGAAGTGTCCCAAACTCGGTCCCAGCAGCAAGACCAGCCGGAGACTGGTGGAGAGCGACCCTGGCGTGACCCTGGCATGGCGAAAAGTGGAGATGTGGGCCGAGCAGCCATGGAACGAGTGAGACTGAGTCAGAGGTGTGAGTTGAGCAGTCATGGGGCTGAGCCAGAGACAGAGATATGGACTCAATGGAGGGTTTTGGACTACTCTCCCTCCATGTGGACAATTAGGCTCAAAATCACGAACTACTGTATGTCACCTATAGGTGCTATGATACATTCTCTATACCCCCCCTTCCTCCCCCCCTGACTGGATAAGATCTCTCCTACTTCATGTGCTTTAATATCTCTCCCAACCGTCCGTCCTATATTTTTCAATCAATTCTGCCGCCATTTTAGTCGGACTTGCTGTTTTACATCTTAGGCGTTTTACCATCTTAGGCGTCTTACCATCTTAAGCATTTCTCCTTTAAAGCCACTGTGGCCTAGGGAATGTTAGCGTATTCAAGGTTAGACCTCCTCTGCCTGCAGGAGTCTCCTCTCTCGCAGGCCTGGCCCCCTGGTCTAACACGGGCCCACCTCGAGGATGGATTGATTAATTCAGAGAGGTGGGCGAAGCGCAAACTGAGGGGGTTTTTATTTAAATTTTTAATTAGGCTTTTAGGGGGTTCCAGGGAGGAGGGGGGGATAGTCAGGCGGGGGGGGGGACAGACTATAGGGCCGGCCGGCGGAAGTAGGGAAACAGAGGAGGGGGAAGGGAGGGTCATTTCCACTGAGGTATCTTCTATCAGTTCGGTTGTGGGGAGGGGCAGGGGCGGGGGGAGATGGGGTGGACATTACCTGTTGGAGGACCGTGGCCGCTGGTTACAGGCGGTCACGCGCTCCAACCCCCCATGCTCCAATCGCAGACTAGGAGGGCAAGGACCACAGAACCGGGGCCCTAGGCTAATGCTATGCAACGCCAGGTCCGTGGTACAAAAAGCCCCCCTCATCCATGACCTTGTGTCAGAGGGGGACCCGGACCTGGTGGGTATAACGGAAACCTGGTTGGGCCACGAGGGAGGATTACCCCTTGTAGAGATGTGCCCACCAGGTTACCGAGCCTTCCATCAGCCTAGGGCCCTAGGGAGGGGTGGCGATTATGGTTAGGGAAGGTCTTGAGCTGAAGGAGACCACGATCCCTCAGACGACCGGGTGTGAGTCTCTTTGCGTGAGATGGGGCCTAGGGAGGCAGTTGGGCGTGTTAGTTGTGTACGTGGCTCCTCGTTATGCAACAACAGCCCTGTCCGAGCTCCTAGAGGTGATAGCCGAGGCGGCGGTTGAGACCCCCAGACTATTGGTCATTGGGGACTTCAACCTGCTGTCAGTAGGCGAGACCTCTGGAGTAGCTCGGGAGTTCATGGCCTCCATGACGGCCATGGACCTGGCCCAGGTAGTTTTAGGCCCTACTCACGAGGGTGGACACACCCTGGACTTAATCTTCGTCTCGGGACAGTGGAGTAGTGATCTGGGAATAGGGGATCTAGCCATTATACCCCTGTCATGGACAAATCACGCTCTCCTTCGGCTGGACTTTCCAATCGCCGCACCTCACCGCGGGGAGGCGGAGCCTGATATTCCTACATGGTTCCGCTCCAGGCTGCTGATGGACCCGGAAAGGTTCCAGAGGGAGCTTGGGCCAATTCCTGTGGACTTGCCCCGCGACTCGACTGAGGACCTAGTGGCCGCATGGTTAAGTGCGGCCACGGGGGCCTTGGACCGAGTCGCGCCCTTGCAGCCTCTCTTGCGGCGACGAATCACCCAGGCTCCTTGGTTTACTGAGGAGTTGAGGGAGATGAAACGCCACAAGAGACGCCAAGAGAGCAGATGGAGATCCTCTTGCTCCGAAGCCGACCGAACACTAGTGAGAACCTATATTAGGACTTACTTAGTGGCGATAAGGGTGGTCAAACATGAGTATTGCGCCACCCTTATTGCATCCGCAGATAACCGCCCTGCCGCCCTGTTTGGGGTGACCCGCTCCCTCCTTCACCAGAGGCCGCGGGAAGCCCCTCTAGAGTTTGACTTTGTTACTACCGAAGATATGGACAGGTTGTCAGACTTAAGGCTACCACATGTTTATTGGACCCTTGTCCCTCCTGGCTTGTACTGGCATCCTGGGAGACGACACAAGGCTGGCTCCAGGGCATTGTCAATGCATCTTTGAGTGAGGGGTCCTTGCCTGCCATCTTGAAAGAGGCGGTAGTAAGGCCCCTCCTCAAGAAGCCGTCCCTGGACCCAGCATTATTAGAAAACTATCATCCAGTCTCCAACCTTCACTTTTTAGTGAAGGTTGTAGAGAGTGTGGTGGCCCAACAGTTTCCGCGACACGTGGAGGAAATTGATTATCTAGACCCGCGCCAGTCCGGCTTCTGACCCGGTCACAGCACCGAGATGGCATTGGTCGCGTTGGTTGATGATCTCTGGAGGGCACGGGATAGAGGATATTCCTCTATCCTAGTCCTGTTAGACCTCTCAGCGGCTTTTGATACCATCGACCATGGTATCTTATTGCACCGACTGGGGGGGGTTGGGGCTGGGAGGCACCGTTTTACGGTGGTTCTCATCCTACCTCTCTGGTCGGTCGCAATATGTGTTGACAGGAGGGCAGAGGTCGGCCTCGAGACCCCTCCTATGCGGGGTTCCTCAGGGGTCGTTCCTCTCGCCCCTCCTATTCAACACATATATGAAGCCGCTGGGCGAGATCATCCGTGGTTTTGGGGTGGGATATCATCTGTACGCTGATGATACTCAGCTGTACATATCCACCCCAGACCACCCCAACGATGCCGCTGAGGTGTTGTCCCGGTGTTTGGAGGCCGTACGGATCTGGATCGGTAGTAACAAACTCAAGCTCAACCCGTCCAAGACTGAGTGGCTGTGGTTTCCGGCACCCCGGTTCAGCCAGATTACTCCATCTCTGGCCATTGGGGGCGAAACACCGGCCCCCGTGGAGAGGGCGCACAATTTGGGTGTCCTCCTGGATTCCCGGCTGTCCATGGAGGACCATGTGGCGGCCGTGGCCAGGGGGGCGTTTCATCAGGTACGCCTGATGCGCCAACTGCGCCCCTTACTGGACCGGGCTTCCCTTCGCACAGTCACTCAAGCACTCGTGACGTCCCGACTCGACTACTGTAATGCTTTCTACATGGGGCTTCCCTTGAGGTGCACTCGAAAGCTACAACTAGTTCAGAATGCAGCCGCGCGGGTGATCACGGGAGCTCCTAGACACTCCCATATAACACCGATCCTGCGCGAGCTGCACTGGCTTCCTGTGGTCTTTCGAGTGCGCTTCAAGGTTTTGACGACCATCTTTAAAGCGCTCCATGGCTCGGGACCTAGTTATATGCGAGACCGTCTCCTGCCCCATACATCTCTTTGACCGATCCGCTCCCACAGAGAGGGCCTTCTCAGGGTGCCGTCGGCCGGACAATGCCGACTGGTGACACCCAGGGGAAGAGCCTTCTCTGTGGCGGGCCCTGCCCTTTGGAACGACCTACCTCCTGAGCTTTGCACCATTTCAGACCTCCGCCTCTTCTGCCAGTGTCTAAAGACACATTTCTTTCATCAAGCCGGCCTAGCGTAACCTCCGCTTTGACTATTTTAGATAGTTTTAATTTTTGGGGATTTTAATTTGGTTTTTAGCGCAGGATGGATATTTAATAAGTTTTTAAATTTTCTATTTGATTTTTGTATGTATCTTTTAAATTCCTGTGTGCCGCCCTGGGTCCTCTTGGATAAGGGCGGGGTATAAATCTAATAAAATAAAAAATAAAAATAAAATAAAATTAAGTTGCTAACTGATTGATTATGATAATGGAAAGATAATTAAATAAAGGTTAAAATATATGGAATATGGACAAATATGAAATTGATATGGGGAGATTGTAAAGCAGAGGCTTGTAACTCACTTTTATACATGATAATTAAACTGAGTTGCTAATGGATTGAATAGGACAATAGAAGGACAATTAAGCATGGGTCAAATATACAAAACATGGACATATATAGAAGTTCTATATATATATATATATATACTTTCTCTTTAACAAAAAGAAGGAACAAGGCATATGTTAAAATTAAATATGTAGAGAAGAGAAGGGTGACAGAAGAAAGAAAGGAGGTAGGGAGGTGGAGGAGAGAGGGAGAAGAAAGCCATATGTTGTTTCTCTTGCATCAGAGGTGGTATTCGGCAGGTTCTGACCAGTTCTGGAAAACCGGTAGCAGAAATTTTGAGAAGTTTGGAGGACCGGTAAATACCACCTCTGACTGGCCCCACCCCCATCTATTCTCTGCCTCCTGAGTCCTAGTTGTTCAAGAGGGAATGGGAATTTTGCAGTAACCTTCCCCTGGCATGGGGGGAAATGGAGATTTTACAGTATTCTTCCGCTGCCCACCAAGCTATTTTCATTTTTTTTCATTTTATTACATTTATATCCCGCCCTTCTCCGCAGAGGACCCAGGGCGGCGCACAGGAGATTTAAAAGATATACAAAATAGAAAATAGATAAATAATTTAAAATATATATTAAATAATCCCAATCCTATGCTAAAACCAATTATTAAAAACCCAATTTAAAACTTTTCTAAAAGTCCCCATGGGAGGTTAGGCTAGGCCGGCTTGATGAAAAAAGTATGTCTTTAGACATTGGCGGAAGAGGCGGAGGTCGTGATGGTCCGGAGTTCAGGGGGTAGGTCGTTCCAAAGGGCAGGGCCCGCCACAGAACCAGTAGTAAAATTTCATAGAAGCACAGGTTCTATGCCCACAGAACCAGTAGTAAAAAAATTTGAATCCCAGCACTGCCTTCCACCATCTTGCAACTGATTCCTCTAGGCTTGCCAGACACCCACACAAAGTCATTGGTTAATACAAAGCATAACCATGTAAATTCCAATATGTTTATGACTAAGATACATATATTCTAAACTGTACTCATGAAAGCCAGAAATCCATTAGAAAACAAGTATCATAGACTTGATTTAAACACCAAGCAAAATGAGTTAATAGGATTTTGAAATAATATAATAAACAATCACACTTACATTTTAAATTAATGGTTTTGATTCAAGGTTGTCATTACTGTAATTCTAAAGCCTAATTGTAAAACTTTATCTCCAAATGGATCAGCAAACAGCATAATCCAAAAGAGAAGAACCCAAAGGATATTGCATCTACAATCTAAAGAGATACAATTCACTCTGTCACCTTGAGGCAGGGCATTGGCATAAAGTGAGACCTGGTTGTTAAGATGAAATGATGTGGGGTTCGGATGGATGACCCAAAGGGCCCTTTTTCTGAAAAGCTCTGAATAAGCTTTGAATTTCTTAAGTTTGCAAGAGTTGCAACAGGAAGCTTGAAAGGAAATTCAAATGTTGAACCGCAAACACCTGCTTGGAAGGCCCTTGCAGGCAGACAGGGGGCATAACCACAAAAGCTAGAGGTTCATCTTTGCAAAACAGGATATGTTTGTGGTTTTCTTTTTGATGACGATCATTTAACCTATCAGAAACTAGCCGTGATGAAAGTTGCTTGTAGTGAAGTATAAAACTTTGTATTCCCTTTTGGAAGGGATTCAGAATTCTTGGATGCTAGCCTCAAACTAGCTTTTCTGAATCATGGCAGCCATAATAAACTTTTCCTGATTTTGAGAAGTCCAAGTCCCGACCTCTTTTTTCTGCAACATAATGGCGACGTCCGCTGGGACTTGGAGCGATATTTCGCTGAGGACGGCACGACCAACCGGGGCCCAATCGAGGCCATCTAGCCAACCTCCAGGCGCCACAGAGCAATTCTCTGGGAGGAAGCAGATGGCCCCCCTCAGGCATTTGGTGGACACGACCGATCCAAGACCGGACCAGGATCAGGACAAGTCAATAAATAACTCCTAGGACAAGTCAATAAATAATGCCGGCTCAAAGAAAAAGAAGACGCCTGCAGGCAACTATTGAGGGAATTGTGGTAGGCCCACTCGGTTGAGAGTCGAAGAGGGGGCCCGATCACCCCCCTGAGCCTGGGATAGCACCCACTTCCTAACGGAACCGGTGTATCCTAACGAGGCTCCAGAATTGTGTGGGTGGTTAAGTCACCGCAGTTCCTGAAGGCGACCGTGATATTCCGGCACCCCAGGTCGGTGACAGTGTCTTAGAAATAGAACATGGGTGGTGAAAGAAGCGTTTGGCAAACGCCTCTTCAATACATGTTCCTCTATAGGTTTGGATTTTTAAAAATAGCCCAGTAAGGTATTGGGAGATCCAAGCAGAAGAAAAAAAAATACAAAAGAGAAGACACTGAACACCCCAGAAACCCAGAACTCTTGAACCCCCCCAGAACAAAGAAGAAGAAGAAGAAGAAGAAGAAGGAGAAGAAGAAGAAGAAGAAGAAGAAGAAGAAGAAGAAGAAGAAGAAGAAGAAGAAAAGGTTGTAAGGAACGTAGTCCAAGGTGGACAGAATACAGCACTCTTAGAAAAAAAAACACCCTAAGATATAGTCAGTTACCAAGGGGGGTAACAAACCTCGAGGAAAGAGGAAAGAAGAAGAAGAAGAAAAAGAACAATAAGAGAAAAAGAAACCGAGAGTCTCGATGAAACATTTAGTTCCTATGCTGTTTTAACTTGTGTGTTTGTCTTTGTTGATGTGTGTGTTTTTTTGTTTTTGTCTTACAAAAAAGGAAAGAGAGAGTCTCTGACATCAGTGCCCTCCACATATGTATCTTTGATATGAAATGGTTGACACTGAAGAAGTAGGAGACAAAAGGGAGAATCAAATATTGGTTAGAGAAAACGAACGGTCCGATTAGGTGGGGCCAGGAGGAAGGAAGCCAAGAAAAAAGGTTACCGAAGGGACAGATCAAGTGGACCACAAACCCGGTCCAAAGGAGCAGTTGAGACAAAAACTCAAATTGCCCCTAAAGGAATTTTTATTGCCAGGAGTTGAGGGAGAGCAGCGTAAGATGTGAGTGTATGCTCTATTCTCAATGGCTAATTTATATAATTGGAAAAATCAAATTCCTAATTATAGAGGAAATCCAGATGAGATGCATGTCATTTTGTCTGATGGAAATTTCATAAATCCCAGAGAAAAGAAGCCTGGTGAAGGGAACCATGAATAAGCCTTTGCAGAAGGATCATGCAGAAAAATCCAGACTGGACATGGTTTCTGAAGGAACCAGAGTGGGAACCTTAGTCCATTCAGCTGCAAATCTATTGGACCTTAGTTTTGTTAGGATTCAAACAAAAGTTAAGAACATAGGGAAGGTCTATCAAAGTCAACAGAAACAGGATGAAGATCCAAGGGAATTGCTAGAAGAAAATAAGTGAATGGTCAATTTGATCTTCATTGGTCACTCTGCAGATGACATTAGGGCAAAAATTTACAGAAAACGAGAAGGGGGGGGCACGAAAGGCAACTCTGAACTTGTGGAATTAGCATACCAGATATATATTAATTGGGCTCAAAACCTCAGAGAAGAAGGAACTTCAAAAAGGCAAGAGGAAACACATTTTTTTTCCTCGCCGAAGCTCTTAGACAGAGTGGGAGGCCAGGGGACCTGCCGGAAGAATTGTACGAGGAGGGATCAGGAGTTAGAATCCCATGCCTGGTTAGGAGACCAGCAGTAATGTCTATACAGACAGATAATATATAGTTTTACATGCTCATGAGGCTATTTGGAAGAGAAAGTGCCTGTATCTATTTTGCACAAAATAACCTAAAGACAGGATGGAATGGATGCAAAATTTTGCCCTTATTTTTGAATCCACAAAGGGGGGTGAAAAAGAGCCCTTTGTTTGGACAAAGGCACAAAAACAGGCATTTAAAAATTTAAAGTAAGAATAATTCTTATTCTTACTTTAAATAAATTTAAAGTAAGAATAAGTTTACATAGAGATGTAAACTTAGGTCAGAGATGTAAACTTAGGTAAGGATATGGAGGTTTTGAAAGATGTCAGATGTTTACCGGGTGCTACAGCCAGCAGAGACAAGAGGCGTATTCTTAAGATAGTCAAGAATGCAAGTAAGGACTGTAAAGTTGATGCTATTATACATCTTGGCACAAATGATCTGTCCCATAAAGATGTAGCTTCTGTGCAGAATGATTTCCAGAGTTTGGGGTACGAACTTAGTAGTACAGGTTGTAGGCTTATCTTCTCAGAGGTTATACCAGTATACAAGGAACAAAAAGGAAAGGGCCAGCGCATAGCAGAGTTTAATGTGTGGCTAAAGGAGTGGTGTAAAAAGGAAGGCTTTGGTCTTATTAGTCATGATGCCTGCAGCTGGTCCAATGATAAACTGTACAAAAGAGATGGTTTGCACCTATCCAAGAAAGGGACTGAGTTACTTGGCACTAAATTCACAGATTTCCTGGCTAAACATTTAAACTGAATAGTGGGGACAGAGAATCAATAGATAAAGAATATTTCTGTCCCCAGCAAACTAAAATTCATAGGGTTATCAGTACGTGTAACATAGATAATTGTGCAGGTAATATTATCAACACTGCTGTCAAGCAAAACCAAACAATTAACAGTGGGTGCCATACCATGTACATGAACCATACAAGTGGCAAAGAAATAGGGGCAAAGAGAACCATAGTCAGGCATAACACAGGTTTCGTAGACAGAAAACACAGGGTCAATCAAAATGGACTCAAATGTCTATACACCAATGCACAGAGTATGAGGAATAAACAGGGTGAATTAGAAATTCAAGTAAATGAGGGCAGATACGATATTGTTGCCATTACAGAAACTTGGTGGGATGAAACCCACAAATGGAACATACAGCTAGAAGGATTTAAATTATTTAAAAGAAATAGACCAAATAAAAGAGGAGGTGGAGTTGCACTATATATATAAGAAATAATTACATCTCTACAGAAATAGAGCACAACAATGATGAGAACTATCTTGAATGTATTTGGGTCAATATTAAAGATTGGGGGGGGAATGATATTGTCATAGGTCTATACTACAGGCCACCCAACCAAGCAGAGGAAGTGGATGTACTTTTTGCTAACCAGCTAACTAAGGTATGTAGGAAGCACACTGCAATAGTAATGGGAGATTTTAACTACCCTGACATCAATTGGGAAACAAACTCTGCACCAAGTGGAAGATCCAACAGGTTCCTAACAAATCTAGCAGACAACTTTGTTTCCCAAAAGGTAGAGAAGGGAACAAAGGGATCAGCAATATTGGACTTAATTCTCACTAACAGAGAGGAAATGATAGAAGGTGTAGAAGCTACAGGAACTTTGGGGGCAAGCGATCATGAAATACTGGAATTCAACATTATGCAAACAAAAGTAGTTGAACAAAGTCAAACTAGAGTCTTAGACTTCAAGAGAGCTAATTTCAATAAACTCAGAGAGAGCTTGGGAAGGATTCCATGGATGAGAATCCTCAAGGGGAAAACAACTCAAGAAGCTTGGGAAATTTTGAAAAATGAGATTATAAAAGCCCAGTCCAGCGCAATACCAATGAAGAAGAAAAATAACAGTTCCCAAAAGAAACCAGCATGGCTGCATAAAGAACTCTCTGACAAATTGAAAGACAAAAAGGATAAATATAAAAAGTGGAAAAAGGGGGACATAACCAAGGCAAAATATCAGCAAATAGCCCGAGCCTGTAAAGATGAAGTGAGGAAAGCTAAGGCTCACAATGAAGAAAGGCTTGCCAAAAAAGTAAAAAATAACAAAAAAAGCTTCTTCCAACATGTTAAAAATAAGAAAAAAGTTAAGGAAACAATTGGTCCACTGCTGGGAGACAATGGCAAAAAGATGATAAGCAACAGGGAGAAAGCAGAACTATTTAACTCTTTTTTTGCATCTGTCTTTACACAAAGGGATAAAACAGTCCAATCAATCAAAAACAGCACCACAAATATCAGATTAGGAACACAAGTTGAAATAGGGAAGAAAATGGTAAGTGAGCACCTGTCTGCCCTGGACGAGTTCAAATCACCAGGACCGGATGGATTACACCCCAGGGTTCTGAAGGAACTGGCAGACGAGATCTCAGAACCACTGAACTATATCTTTCAGAGATCCTGGAGCACCGGGGAACTGCCAGAAGACTGGAAAAGAGCAGATGTGGTTCCCATCTTCAAAAAAGGAAAAAAAACAGATCCAGGAAACTATAGACCCATCAGCCTGACCTCAATACCAGGAAAGATTCTGGAAAAGATAATTAAACAACAAATAAGTGAACACCTAGAAGCAAACAAAGTAATAGCCAAAAGCCAACATGGGTTTGTCAAAAACAGATCATGCCAGACGAATCTAATTGCATTCTTTGACAAAGTAACAAAATCAGTGGACCAGAGCAATGCTGTTGATATAATTTACCTGGACTTCAGTAAGGCATTTGATAAAGTAGACCATAACCTACTATTAGATAAAGTAGAAAATTGTGGGTTAGACAGCAGCACCACCAAATGGATTCGTAACTGGCTTATCAACCGCACTCAACGTGTAGTCCTCAATGGAACTGCATCTACATGGAAGGAAGTATGCAGTGGAGTCCCCCAAGGCTCTGTTTTAGGCCCAGTACTCTTTAACATCTTCATCAACGATTTGGATGAGGGGATAAATGGGGAACTCATCAAATTCGCAGACGACACCAAGCTGGCAGGAATAGCCAACACTCCAGAAGATAGGCTTAAGATACAGATGGATCTAGACAAACTTGAACACTGGGCACTGTCTAATAAAATGAAATTCAATTGTGAAAAAAGTAAGGTCCTACATATAGGCAAGAAAAACCAAATGCACAAGTACAGTATAGGTGGTACCTTGCTCAATAGTAGCAACTGTGAGAGGGATCTCGGAATCCTAGTGGACAACCATTTAAATATGAGCCAGCAGTGTGCAGCAGCTGCCAAAAAAGCCAACACAGTTCTAGGCTGCATCAACAGAGGGATAGAATCTAGATCGCGTGAAGTGTTAATGCCACTGTATAGTGCCTTGGTAAGGCCACACTTGGAATACTGCATACAGTTTTGGTCACCACGATGTAGAAAAGACGTGGAGACTCTGGAAAGAGTGCAAAGAAGAGCAACCAAGATGATTAGAGGACTGGAGACTAAGACATATGAAGAACGGCTGCAGGAGCTGGGTATGTCTAGTTTGATGAAGAGAAGGACCAGGGGAGACATGATAGCAGTGTTCTGATATCTCAGAGGGTGCCACAAAGAAGAGGGAGTCAAACTTTTCTCCAAGGCAGGACAAGGAGCAATGGGTGGAAACTAACCAAGGAGAGAAGCAACTTAGAACTAAGGAGAAATTTCCTAACAGTAAGAACAATTAACCTCTGGAACAGCTTGCCTCCAGCAGTTGTGAATGCCCCAACCCTGGAAGTCTTTAAAAAGATGTTAGACAGCCATTTGTCTGAAATGGTATAAGGTTCCTGCCCATGCAGGGGGTTGGACTAGAAGACCTACAAGGTCCCTTCCAACTCTGCTATTGTATTGTATTATTGTAACTTACCAACTTTGAGAAAACCTTTCTATTTGTAAGCGGACAGAAAAGGCAACACAGCTCTGGAAGTCCGGGCTCAAGCAAAGGGAAGTGGCAACAAACCACATTGCCTTAAAGTCCTTAATGCAATCGTTCTTCTGATCAAGGAACCAAGAGCATTAATGTCCAAGTATCAAACCTTGTGGGCTTTAATACGAGCACTAAAAAGGGGCACATAATGAAAGTATAAACATTTGGACTGATTCTAAACAGGTCTGTGCTCAAGGAAAACTCTTAATAGTAAAGAAAAGGAAAAGCAACTAATGGTTGCTTTGCTCAGAGGAATTAAAGATTCCATATGAGGGAATCTGCGCAATCTGGATGGTCGGATCCAGCAGGAGAGGGAAAAGCAGCTGACAGAGAAGCAAGGCTGTCAGCAACCCGAGATGATCTGAGTTACCCTGACATGATAACTTATGCAGCATTGGAAATGCGAAGAGGACTGAGCCCCAGATATTCTAAAGCAGGGGAACTCCAGGCAACTAGAATTGAAGTGACTAGAATCTTATTCAAGGACAAAGGGTGTCTTGAAATTCACTTTAAATGGGTGAATGCCTTACCTTTGGCACTCTGGTCTGTGAGATGTACTCCACAAAAAAGCTATCTCCTTTTGAAATGATATTTGGGAGACCCCCCCCCACCAGTTATAAGTGCTAACTTGAGAAAAATCATATATAGCACCTAAATCAAATAGGAGCCTCATGGGTGAATCAAATGGTGGGAGAAATGAAATGAAATGAAATGAAATTTATTATTTCTAGACCGCCCCCTCTCCCCATGGGGACTCGGGGCGGTGCACAGGTAGCATAAAAGCAATAAATAACAAACAACAATAAATATACCAACAAAATTTAAGAACCAATTAAATAAACCCTGTGCTAAAATCCCAATTAAACTAAAACCTATTCTATAAAATCCCAAGGCAAGGAGGCTATCCCAGGCCGGCCAGACGGAAAAAGTAAGTTTTTAATTTAAGACGGAAGGAGCGGAGGTCCGTAGATGTCCTGATGTCGGGGGGAAGGTCGTTCCAGAGGGCCGGGCCCGCCACAGAGAGCGCCCTTCCCCTGGGTGTCGCCCGCTGACACAGTCTAGTGGACGGCACCCGGAGAAGCCCCTCTCTGTGGGAGCGAATCGGCCGTGAGGATGTATGAGGCAGGATCCGATCCTGCAGATAGCTAGGTCCCGAGCCATGGAGCGCTTTAAAGATGATGATTAGCACCTTGAAGCGCACCCGGAAGACGACAGGCAGCCAGTGCAGCTCGCGCAAGAGCGGTGTTACATGGGTAGACCTTGCGGTCCCCATAATTGCTCGCGCGGCTGCATTCTGGACTAGCTGAAGCCTCCGGGTGCACCTCAGGGGCAGCCCCATGTAGAGAGAGTTACAATAGTCCAGAATTAAACAAGCAAAAGAAATCCAACAATATTGTGTGTCCCTCACCTCACCATATCTAACTACCTCTAGTCATAACTTTCAGATGGAAGACAAGTATAGGTAAAACTCTAAAAAGGAGAAGAATCTGAAACCAAAGGGGAAGGGTTTCAAATACTGTGGTCAGGTGTTCTCCACTTCCAATAATCAATAATCAATAATTTAATTTGTTGACCGCTCCCTCTCCCCAAAGGGACTCGGAGCGGTGCACAGGGCAAATAAAACAATAAATACACATACACATAATAAAAACAAATTAAATATATCCCTGCGCTAAAAATTACCAATTAAAATACTAAAATCCCTATCTAAAATTATTGACAATCCCATAGACGAGAGACTACCCTAGGCCGGCCAAGCAGAACAAATATGTTTTTAATTTTAGACGGAAGGAGCGGAGGTCCGTAGTTGTTCTAATGTCGGGGGGAAGGTCATTCCAGAGGGCTGGGCCCGCCACAGAGAGAGCCCTTCCCCTGGGCGTCGCCCGCTGACAAAGTCTAGTGGACGGCACCCGGAGAAGTCCCTCTCTGTGGGAGCGAATTGGCCGTGTGGATGTATGAGGCAGGATCCGATCCTGCAAATAGCTAGGTCCCGAGCCATGGAGCGCTTTGAAGATGATAACTAAAACCTTGAAGCGCACCTGGAAGACGACAGGCAGCCAGTGCAGCTCGCGCAAGAGCGGTGTTACATGGGTAAACCTTAAGGTTCCCATAATTGCTCGCGCGGCTGCATTCTGGACTAGCTGAAGTCTCCGAGTGCACCTCAAGGGGAGCCCCATGTAGAGAGAGTTACAATAGTCCAGTCGGGATGTCACGAGAGCATGAGTGACTGTGCGAAGGGCGTCCCGATCCAATAGGGGGCGCAACTGGCGAACCAGGCGAACCTGGTAGAACGCCCTCCTGGCCACGGCTGTCACTTGATCTTCCATGGACAGCCGGGCATCCAGGAGGACACCCAAGTTGCGCGCCCCATCCACTGGGGCAAGATGTTCGCCCCCAATGGCTAGCGATGGAATCAGCTGGTTGAATCGGGCAGCCGGAAACCACAGCCACTCGGTCTTGGTCGGGTTGAGCTTGAGTCCGTTTCTTCCCATCCAGACCCGTACGGCTTCCAGGCACTGGCACATCACCGCTACGGCATCGTTGGGTTGGTTTGGGGTAGATATATACAGCTGAGTGTCATCAGCGTAGAGATGGTACTCTACCCCAAAACCACGGATGATCTCACCCAGCGGCTTCATATATGTGTTAAACAGGAGAGGCGAGAGGACCGATCCCTGAGGCACCCCACATGCGAGGGGTCTCGAGGTCGACCTCTGCTCTCCTGTCAACACAAATTGCGATCGGCCAGAGAGGTAGGAGGAGAACCACCGTAAAACGGTGCCTCCCACCCCCAACCCCCCCAGCCGATGCAATAGGATACCATGGTCGATGGTATCAAAAGCCGCCGAGAGGTCTAATAGGACCAGGATGGAGGAACAACCCCCATCTCTGGCCCTCCAGAGATCATCAACCAACGCGACCAATGCCGTCTCGGTGCTATGCCTGGGCCGAAAGCCGGACTGGCGCGGGTCTAGATAATCAACTTCCTCCAGGTGACGGGGAAACTTGCAGTAAGAGTGTTGGAATCCAAGATTTGGATCCACTGAACTTGAGTTAAGCCAGCTGCTGCTGAGCCTTAGGGAGCAAACCAGGATGAAACCCATCCTTTAGTGGTCTGCTTGAAGAAGCGCCCCCTATAGCTGTCCTACCGGCAATGGGCAGGCTACATACGGGGCAGAAGAGGCCTTACTGAAATCACCCCTGGAAGCTGATTTCTCAATGTACAGCCGAAGATTTGTAGGAGGAAGACAACGTTCTATTTGTTAGATATAAGATGTATTAGAGAAGCACCTGTCAGGATCTCTTGCCTTATTGTGATTTACTTTTGGGACCCCCCCCCCCGAAAGACAGGTGCTGTACATAAAATCATTGATTGTGACAGAGAGCATTATGAAACCTCTGGAAATATGTTTAAGGTAACCAGGGAGTGGGTTCTCTGTGATGCTGTGTGAGTCCTAGGTCTGTGGACATTGTATGTTACAAACAAGGGGTGGTTCTGTGGAACACCTAAGATTGATATTGTTTTTTCCCAAATCACATATAATCCCTGCCTTCTCCCTAAAGTGGTGATTCTGTAGTTTAAGAGAATTGTGTTTGGAGACGTTCTACTAAGAGACAATTTTGAGCTTGTTGTGGCTTTGGCGGCCGTTGGCAATAAGTCTGCTTTCTTCCTATGATTACATCCTGAATGGTAATTCCCAGTGTTGTGAAAATGCCCAAGTAACCCCCTTTGCTCTTGAGGAAGGATCTGGGGATGTTGAAAAACTCAGGGAACAGGAAAGGATCAATGCATAAGGTTTAAAACCATTGGAGTAAATCCGTTCCCGCCAGAGACGTATTATTAATCGGTGTGGTTGCATCCCTGGACCTAAGCCAAAGCCAACACCTAAAAACAAACGTTTGACTGTCCCAGTAAACAGTGGGATAGAACAAAGAGGGAATGGACCCCTACAGCAGTTGAGAATTTTGGAATGGGGATGAGCCACCTCCCCATTGTTGGCCCTATAGCCGTTGGTGTGGAAATCGTAGGGCCACTTTCCTTGTGTGTCAAGTGGTGTCAGGAACCTGGCATTCCTGTGGGGTCATTGTCAGAAGAACAATGTCCATTCAAAATGCATCTTGCCCATAGAAAGACACGTGGACATATAAGTATGTCTCCATATGTCCACAACCACTTCCAACAGAAAGGCACATACTCGCTTCCACCCCACCACTCTCACTAGTGACCTTTGGGAGACGCATTTGCCTACTGCAAGATGCTCAAACACATTTCAGCCACCTAGTTCCCATTATCTGTTTGAAGGTCCAGTTCTCAGGGACTAATGAAAAGAAACCCCGAGCCATGCCTTTTTCATGAACATAGGTGTATGTGTAGGAGAAAATGAAGTTTTCTTCTTATGTGGGAAAAATGTAAATTTACTGGAACGTGCACTCTGGAGACTGGAGAAGGTACCTTCAGAGAATAAGTCCTAAAGGTTATTTCATATGTATAACTTGTCTCTTTCTTCTCACTGATATGTTTGCATTGCTAACATGTACTCCTGAGAAAATTAACCTTGCATTGTTGTCTTAAAAGTTTTGTAAAAGGCTAGACTCAATTGTAGCTGAAAATAGTTTAGAAGGGGGGAAAATGAGGCAGGGCATTGGCATAAAGTGAGATCTGGTTGTTAAGAGTGAAATGATGTGGGGTTCGGATGGATGACCCAAAGGGCCCTTTTTCTGAAAAGCTCTGAATAAGCTTTGAATTTCTTAAGTTTGCAAGAGTTGCAACAGGAAGCTTGAAAGGAAATTCAAATGTTGAACCGCAAACACCTGCTTGGAAGGCCCTTGCAGGCAGACAGGGGGCATAACCACAAAAGCTAGAGGTTCATCTTTGCAAAACAGGATATGTTTGTGGTTTTCTTTTTGATGACGATCATTTAACCTATCAGAAACTAGCCGCGATGAAAGTTGCTTGTAGTGAAGTATAAAACTTTGTATTCCCTTTTGGAAGGGATTCAGAATTCTTGGATGCTAGCCTCAAACTAGCTTTTCTGAATCATGGCAGCCATAATAAACTTTTCCTGATTTTGAGAAGTCCAAGTCCCGACCTCTTTTTTCTGCAACAACCTCATCTTGTTGTGGGAATAGACAAAAGAAGCTATTCATATTTCTAACATTACATAATATGATTTATTTCGAGATCTGAAAGTGTATCTTGATCATCACATCAGATTCAGTTTACTGTTATCCTCTTTAGTAGAAAGGATATCAGGCAAGCAATGCTTGGTTAGTGGTAAATTTGGTTATGAGTATGGCTGTTTATAATCCATATAGGAATGTGAAAATAATTCTAAATGAACAAGAAAAGGTTAAAAATTTGTGGAGAATTGATTGCCATTGCTTAGCTGTTTAATTTGTTTCTCTGTGAAAACAGAATTTTCCTGCTGGCCACTTTATTTTCTACCACTGTCTTTTAGCGCTTCCCTGACACATGTAGGAAAGGATAAAAGCTAATGAGTGTAGATGTCAGCACAATATAAATTACTGCAAGGGGAAAGTTGATGCATGGCTCAGAATCTAAAAATGGAACCTCCACCACTTTTGTGATTATGGATCACATCACAATCTAATAGCAATTTTTATTTAATCAATAATTTCCATGCTGAACAGACAGGCCTGTTACAGAGGATCGACAAGTAGGTACTGATAACAACAGGGCTCTTATTAATCTTTACCTTGCCACCTTATCAGTCAAACTACTGTAAAAAAGACCACCAAGATAGATTTAATTTCTTTCCTCATTCTACATTCCACCCCTATTTCCTAATTTTGCTCTTTTTCAGATACATAATGCTTTATATTTTATATATAAAATATATTTTAAAAAACCTGGGGCATTACACAAAAAGGCAATTTATATTTAGCAATTTCTCAAATCAGTGAAACCTAGCCCACTTCTCAGTACCATTATAGGCTAATAAATCATACTTTCTCTTTGAGATGTCAATCGCCAAAGCCCTTTGGAAAAACGTTGGCATCTGTAATTCAGTAAAGCCTTTTCATTTTGAAATAAGATGCTCCAGACTGATAACGAGATTAATCCTTTCTTGATCAAAAAAATAAAATAATAATCTGCATTTTACCAATTAAAACTGCTGCCAGAAGCCAAAAAGGCAGCATTGAGACTCCACTGAAGTTTATCTCTGCTAAACACAAGGAAGAATACAGTTAAAGCTCTGTTTCATTTTCAGCTTGACTACTTTATCTCTCTAAGAACTGCCGCATCTCGGCCTTGGTGATACCACAAAAATAGTATACCTATACTACAAGCCACTGCAGCTACCTATTCTGACAAAGACACCACCCATTTATTTTGAAGATTAAACATACACCACCTTGGATAAAAGTCACAGTAGCATATGAGTTTCCAAAAAGAAAACTGCTGAATTTATTACACTTTGATAACAGCATCAGACACATCCTTCTGTTAGAGTGCTATGGCACAACCAATGACACAGTAAAGCACAACAAAGCAATACACAAAAAGCTAATAACAGTTCTTTCCTGTAAAGTTGATTGTGAGCTTCAGAGTCAAATATTTAGGAGGTAAACAGCATAAAAATACAATGTAAAATATCAAGAATATAGAAAAGATCCAAATTCCTTTTAAACATCACTATTCCAACAATGATTAATTACATTTTTCAGGAATTCTTAAACAGGTAGCCATTATTATCAACCATTGTCTTTTCTATATAACTAATATTCAAACACACTATCTTTGAATCTGCATGATTCCATCTATTTGCAACTTAAACTTTTCTTACACTTTTCATCTATGAAATTGTTGAATTTACTTTTAAATTAGACTTATATACTTGCTTTTCACTGCATCTTCTGGAACTAAACTTTATACATTAATTGGGCAGTACAGGATTCAAAGATAATTTTTCGGATGGACAGAAAATTCTGATTCTAATATTATTTATCTCTTATTTTTCTTCTTCACATCTAGCATTTTATAAATAACAATCATTACTGAACTTCTACCAGAGAAAACCTAATGAAAATTCTACAAAAAATTGTTCTTAAAATAAACAAAACTCAAGAACAAAATTTCACTGTATAATAAATGTGTCTATGCAAAAGCCATAGAGACTTGGGGTCCCTTCAGAAAGCACCTAAAAGCTCATGTATTTATTTATTTTAATAAAAGTTTTTTTTAATTTTAGTTTTCAAAACAGACACAACACAAAAAATCCTCCTTCTTTAAATACTGTAGAAAGTGTATCAGTTGGTTACAAAAAGTTTTTTTGCATCTCCTCCACAGTCACCCATAATTCATATTAACTCCCCTGCCCCCTGACCTCCGCACAGCTACGGACCTGCCCCTGTTCACCTGCCATGAATACCCATCTTTTTCGTACGGCCGGCCTGGTGTAGCTTTTAATCTGGTTTTATTGGGGTTTTTATTGTGCATTTTAGAGCAGGCTTAGTATTTAATTTATTTTTAGCATAGGTATTTATATTGATGTTTTTATTATTGTTTTTTTATCATTGCCTGTTCACTGCCCTGAGTCCCGTAAGGGAGAAAGGGCGGTATACAAATTCGAATACAATTACAATTACAATTACAAACTCAGGTATTTTAAATCAAATATATTTATACATATTACCATCATCATACCTCCATTCTCATTTCACTATAATTGTTTAAACGTTTTTCATCATAAAACATACCGAAATTCAAGACATAACCACATACTGGCATCTCAGTTGCTATTTCTAGTATCCTCCAATAACACTATATTCTTATGGCCTATTCTAGCTAAACATCAAAAATATTTAGTAACAAAAATTTCTAATTTTCCTTTCCAAATCACTGTTTACAATTTACATCCAATTTCCTCATGTTGTACACATACATACATAGATAGATACATAGATACAGATACATATACATATACATACATACATACATACATACATACATACATACATACATACATATATATATATATATATATGCTGGCATTGCTTGCTTCGGGTATTTTCCCATGTATAAGGCATGGAAATGTTATTGCAACATTTCGAGAAGATCTCACCTGTCATCGTCAGGCTTTGGTCTGTGACTGTGACTGCGAAGGCATGGCCCTTTTTTAAATCTTGGTGGGGGGGTGGAGTGCTGACTATTGTTGTGAGTGTGTTGATTGGCTGTGCAGCTGCATCATGACTGGTATATTGATGCTAATTGGTCTCATTTGTATGTTTCTCCTTATTTTGAATTTCAACGGCTTGGGTGGAGGGTGGGGCTCGTCTGCTGGTCAGTGCTGGTTTCCAGATGTCTGGTAGGCAGAAGGTGTCATCACGTTTGTTCATACTGTTAGATTGCTTTTCTATTTCAATGGCTTCTCTGATTATTCTCCTGTCCAACCTACTCCAAGACCCTGCCTACAAACCTCTAAACAAAGACCCCACCACCTACCTGGAAAAAACCACCAAAGCCAAAATAAAAGCCTCTCCCATCAGTGAAGAGATCCAGCAAAGAATCATCCCCAGGGAGAAATCTTCCAGATGCCCCAAACTCTATGGCCTCCCCAAGAAACACAAAGAAGGAACACCACTCAGACCCATAGTCAGCTCCATAGGCTCACCTCTACAGAATCTTGCCAAGTTCCTCGCAAAGGAATTACAACCCTACGCAGAATCCATCAACTCACATGTACAAAATTCTTTCCACTTCATAGAAACAATAAAAAAACAAAATCTACAGCCCAGCGATCTACTCGTGAGTTTTGATGTCATATCCCTCTTCACACAAGTGCCTATAAAAGAAGCCTTGACAGCCATCCAGAACAAATACAACCCCCCCCAAGCACATCCTGGATCTGACCAACCACTGTCTAACCAACACATACTTCATTCACAATAACCAAAGATACAAACAGATAGAAGGAGCACCCATGGTATCACCCCTCTCACCGGTCATCGCAAACTTATATATGGAACACTTTGAAACCAACGCCCCAGACAAATCTGAACACAAACCCAAACTCTGGCTCAGATATGTAGATGACACTTTTGTAATTTGGCCACATGGGAAAGAAAAACTGGACAACTTCCTCACACACCTCAACTCCCTACACCCCAAAATACAATTCACCATGGAAATAGAAGCCAACAACCAACTCCCTTTTCTAGACGTCCTAATCTACAAAAAACCTAATGGCTCCCTAGGACACACCATCTACCGGAAAAAAAAACACACAAACCGCTACCTAAATGCACAATCCCATCACCACCCTGCACAGATAAACTCTGTAGCCAAAACCCTCATACACAGAACCAAACGCCTAGCTGACAAAGACCATCTGAAAACCGAAATACACTTCCTCACAAATACATTAATATCCAACGGATTCCGAAGAAAAACAATCACCAAACTAATCCAACAAGAGACACCCCCCAGGAACCAAGACAAAGAACAGGAAAATGGCATTGCCCTCATCCCATACATTAAAGGTACCACAGACAAAATCAGCAAAATTCTCCACAAGCACAACATCAAGACAGCCTTCAACACCGACCAAAAAATAATATCCTAAGGAACCCCAAAGACAAGATCCAGCTAGAAAACCAAGGAGTCTACAAAATTCCATGTAAAAGCTGCCCTGCCACTTACATAGGACAAACCAACAGAAGGATTAGTGCACGTATTGCTGAACATAAAAATGCTTTAAAAAATCATCTTAATACCTCATCTCTCTATCAACATTTCAAAACTACAGGACATGACATTGACTTTCAAGGAACTAAAATGATCTCCAAGGCGGAACAGCTCAACAGGAGAATAATCAGAGAAGCCATTGAAATAGAGAAACAATCTAGCAGCATGAACAGACGTGATGATACCTCCCGCCTACCAGATATCTGGAAACCAGCATTGACCAGCAGACGAGCCCCACCCTCCAGCCAAGCCGTTGAAATTCAAAACAAGGAGAAACATACAAATGAGACCAATCAGCATCAATCGACCAGTCACGATGCAACTGCACAGCCAATCAACCCACTCACAACAATAGTCAGCACTCCACCCCCCCACCAAGATTTAAAGAGGGGCGATGCCTCCGCAGTCACACTCACAGACACAAGCCTGCCTGATGATGACAAGTGAGATCTTGTCGAAACGTTGCAACAACTTTTCTATGCCTTATCCACGGGAAAATCCCCGAAGCCAGCTATGCCAGCATATATATATGCTTCCAGGAGCAATGTGAGATCTCAGCCGGTTCCTCTTTTTAACTGCCAGTGGGGGTGTGTGCTGATTGGGTGGGAGCTTGGCTGCATTCTGATTGGGTGGAGGTGTATTCTGATTGGTAGGGGGCTTGGCTGCGCTCTGATTGGATGGGAGTTTGGCTGTGCTCTGATTGGATGGGGGCGTGTTCTGTTTGGGTGGGGGCCTGGTTGTGCTTGTGTTAGTCTGAGTTGCAGAGGGATTTGAGCTGGTGAGCTGCGTTACTGTTGTTTGGCTTCGCGTTTGTGGTCATGCCACATCTCTGTGGTGGGCATCAGTTTGCTTCATGTATGGATTGGAGGGGTTTAAAGTGGCTAATAATGAAGCTGTGGTCTGGCTTCTGGTTTGTGGTCGGGCTTCTGGTTTGTGGTCATCATTGGTGTGGGTTTGGGCTTGCTTTTTGCGTGGATGTGTGATAGTGACATCCTGTGTGTTTTTCGTGAGTGTGGGTCTGGTATCATTCTTTGTGTTAGGGACTCGTTTGTCAGTGAGGGCAGGTTTCCAAATGGCTGGTAGGTGGGAGGTATCATCTCGTTTATTCATGCTGTGTGGCCGTTTTTCTATCTCAATAGCTTCTCTGATTATTCTGTTGTTAAAGTGCTCAATTTTGGCAATAGTTCTGGTCTTTTTAAAGTCTATATCATGTCCTGTGGCTTTGAGGTGTTGGACCAGGGAAGAAGTTGGTTCCTCCTTTCTGACTGAGTTTTTGTGTTCTTCAATGCGTGCCTTTATTCTTCTGTTGGTTTGTCCGATGTATGTGGTGGGGCAGGTGGTGCATGGGATTTCATATACTCCTTGATTTTCTAACTCTATTTTGTCTTTGGGGTTTCTTAGGATGGTGGATATTTTTCGGTTTGTGTAGAATGCTGTCTTGATGTTGTGTTTGTGGAGGATCTTGCTGATTCTGTCTGTGGTGCCTTTTATGTATGGGAGGAGGGCTTTGCCGTTTTCTTGTTCACTGTCTTGGATTTTAGTGGGGTTTTCTTTTTGGATTAGGTTAGTGATCTTGTTTCTTTGGAATCCGTTGGATGTTAGTACGTTAGTGAGAGTGTGTAGTTCGGTTTTGAGGTGTTGTTCGTCAGCTAAGCGTTTTGTTCTGGAGATGAGTGTCTTGGCTACAGAGTTGATCTGTGCTGGGTGGTGGTGTGAGAGTGCGTGCAAATAGCGGTTTGTGTGTGTTTTCTTCTGGTAGATGGTGTGTCCTAGGGATCCATTGGATTTCTTATAGACTAAGACATCCAGGAAGGGGAGTTGGTTATTGGCTTCTGTTTCCATGGTGAACTGTATTTTGGGGTGTAGGCTGTTGAGGTGTGTGAGGAAGTTGTCCAGTTTATCTTTCCCGTGTGGCCAGATTATGAAGATGTCGTCTACGTATCTGAGCCAGAGTTTGGGTTTGTTATCGGATTTTTCTAGAGCTTGGGTTTCAAAGTGTTCCATGTAGAGGTTAGCAATGACAGGTGAGAGGGGTGATCCCATGGGTGCTCCTTCTATTTGTTTGTATTTTTGTCCGGGATAGATGAAGTATGTGTTGGATAGGCAGTGGTTGATCAGATCTAGGATATGTTTGGGGGGGTTGTATTTGTTTTGGATAGCTGTCAAGGCTTCTTTGATTGGTACTTGGGTGAAGAGGGATATGACATCGAAGCTCATGAGTAGGTCGCTGGGCTGTAATTTTTGTTTCTTTATGATTTCTATGAACTGAAATGAGTTTTTTATGTGTGAGGTGATGGATTCTGCATAGGGCTGAAGTTGTTTGGCGAGAAATTTGGCTAGGTTTTGTAGAGGTGAGCCTATGGAGCTGACTATGGGTCTGAGTGGGGTTCCTTCTTTGTGTATCTTGGGGAGACCCTAGAGCTTAGGGCATCTGGATGATTTTTCTCTGGGAATGATTCTTTGCTGGATCTCTTCGCTGATGGGGGAGGCTTTTATTTTGGATCTAGTGGTTTTTTCTAAGTAGGTGGTGGGATCCGTGCTTAGGGGTTTGTAAGTGGAGTCTTGGAGTAGGTTGGTTAATTTGGTTTGGTAGTCAGATGTGTTCATAACCACCGTGGCGTTCCCCTTGTCTGCTGGTAGGATTATTATGCTAGTGTCTTTTTTTAGGTTAAGTAGTGCTGTCTGTTCCTCTTTGGGTAAGTTGCTTTTGGGGGGCTTGCTGGTGCAGAGGATGTTGGTGATTTCGAGTCTGATTCTGTTAGCGTCATCGGGGTTGATTTTGGTCAGGCTGGTTTCAACTCCGCATATAATGGTTTCAGTGGGGATGTGTTTGGGAGCGACTGCAAAGTTGAATCCTCTGGCAAGGACATTGGTTTCAGCTTTGGTGAGGATCTTATCTGAGATGTTATGCACTGTTTGTTTCATGTGTGGCTGTGAGGGGGGAGGGGTTTGTTTCTGGCGTTCTTTTAGTCTTCGGAGTTTATTGGTATGTGTGTCTGTCTTGTGGGTGGTCTGTGTTTCGGCTCTCCAGGTGGCGAGTTGTTTGGATTTGTCCCAAAGTGTGGGGTGGATCTTGTTGCTGAGTTTGAGGTGAAGTGTAAGGAGATCTTTGTTGATTCGG
Organism: Rhabdophis nuchalis; assembly: GCA_039707465.1. Taxonomy (NCBI): domain Eukaryota; kingdom Metazoa; phylum Chordata; class Lepidosauria; order Squamata; family Natricidae; genus Rhabdophis; species Rhabdophis nuchalis. Next base: position 97,810,861 of record CM077647.1, read on the forward strand.
TCTAGGTGGAATCTTTTTGTGTGAAGTTCATTTCTGATTAGGGCCAATTCTGTTCTTTTCAGGATGCGTTTGGTGGCTGCAGAGTTGGAGTGGAATTTTAATTGGAAGCATGTGGGGGTTAAATTTTGATCTTGGCAGTTGCGTAGGAATGTGAGGTCACATAAAATGGAAGCTCTTTGGACTTCGAGTTTTTCGTAGGTCCTGGTCAAATGGTGGATTTCCTCCCCGTAGAGGTACGATATTTGTTTTCTGAGGTTTGCGCGGGTGTTAGTATGTAGGTCTTTGGTTGTTCGGGTTTTCCGCCGTGTAAAATTGGAAGTATCTTCACGACGTTTCGATGAAGTACACTTTGAAACCGAAGCTCTAGAAAAATCCGATCACAAACCCAAACTCTGGCTCAGATACGTAGACGACACCTTCATAATCTGGCCACACAGGAAAGATAAACTGGACAACTTCCTCACACACCTCAACAGCCTACACCCCAAAATACAGTTCACCATGGAAACAGAAGCCAATAACCAACTCCCCTTCCTGGATGTCTTAGTCTATAAGAAATCCAATGGATCCCTAGGACACACCATCTACCAGAAGAAAACACACACAAACCGCTATTTGCACGCACTCTCACACCACCACCCAGCACAGATCAACTCTGTAGCCAAGACACTCATCTCCAGAACAAAACGCTTAGCTGACGAACAACACCTCAAAACCGAACTACACACTCTCACTAACGTACTAACATCCAACGGATTCCAAAGAAACAAGATCACTAACCTAATCCAAAAAGAAAACCCCACTAAAATCCAAGACAGTGAACAAGAAAACGGCAAAGCCCTCCTCCCATACATAAAAGGCACCACAGACAGAATCAGCAAGATCCTCCACAAACACAACATCAAGACAGCATTCTACACAAACCGAAAAATATCCACCATCCTAAGAAACCCCAAAGACAAAATAGAGTTAGAAAATCAAGGAGTATATGAAATCCCATGCACCACCTGCCCCACCACATACATCGGACAAACCAACAGAAGAATAAAGGCACGCATTGAAGAACACAAAAACTCAGTCAGAAAGGAGGAACCAACTTCTTCCCTGGTCCAACACCTCAAAGCCACAGGACATGATATAGACTTTCAAAAGACCAGAACTATTGCCAAAATTGAACACTTTAACAACAGAATAATCAGAGAAGCTATTGAGATAGAAAAACGGCCACACAGCATGAATAAACGAGATGATACCTCCCGCCTACCAGCCATTTGGAAACCTGCCCTCACTGACAAACGAGTCCCTAACACAAAGAATGATACCAGACCCACACTCACGAAAAACACACAGGATGTCACTATCACACATCCATGCAAAAAGCAAACCCAAACCCACACCAATGATGACCACAAACCAGAAGCCCGACCACAAACCAGAAGCCAGACCACAGCTGCATTATTAGCCACTTTAAACCCCTCCAATCCATACATGAAGCAAACTGATGCCCACCACAGAGATGTGGCACGACCACAAACGCGAAGCCAAACAACAGTAACGCAGCTCACCAGCTCAAATCCCTCTGCAACTCAGACTAACACAAGCACAACCAGGCCCCCACCCAAACAGAACACGCCCCCATCCAATCAGAGCACAGCCAAACTCCCATCCAATCAGAGCACAGCCAAGCTCCCACCCAATCAGCACACCCCCCCACTGGCAGTTAAAAAGAGGAACCGGCTGAGATCTCACATTGCTCCTGGAAGCACCAAGCCGGAAGCACCAGCCTGAAGATGATGAATGAGACTTCATCGAAACGTCGTGAAGATACTTCCAATTCTACGCGGGAGAAAAGCCGAACAACCAAAGACATATATATATATATACACACACACACATATAATAATAATAATTTAATACTTATAAACCGCTCCCTCTCCCCACAGGGACTCGGGGCGGTGCACAGGAAGAATAAAAGACAATAAATATATACAGACATTTTTAAAAACAAATTAAACCTGAGTCTGTGCTAAAATTCCCCATAAAACTAGCTAAACTAAAATAGCATTCCCAATAATTAAATACAATAATAATAATACCCCAAAGACAGAGAGACTATCCTAGGCCGGCCAGACAAAAGAGATGTGTTTTTAATTTTAGACGGAAGGAGCGGAGGTCCGTGGTCGTCCTAATGTCGGGGGGAAGGTCGTTCCAGAGGGTTGGGCCCGCCACAGAGAGAGCCCTTCCCCTGGGCGTCGCCCGCTGACAAAGTCTAGTGGACGGCACCCGGAGAAGTCCCTCTCTGTGGGAGCGAATCGGCCCTGAGGATGTATGAGGCAGGGTCCGATCCCGCAGATAGCTAGGTCCCGAGCCATGGAGCGCTTTAAAGATGATTACTAACACCTTGAAGCGCACCCGGAAGACGACAGGCAGCCAGTGCAGCTCGCGCAAGAGCGGTGTTACATGGGTAAACCTTGCGGTTCCCATAATTGCTCGCGCGGCTGCGTTCTGGACTAGCTGAAGTCTCCGGGTGCACCTCAAGGGGAGCCCCATGTAGAGAGAGTTACAATAGTCCAGGCGAGATGTCACGAGAGCATGAGTGACTGTGCGAAGGGCGTCCCTATCCAATAGGGGGCGCAATTGGCGAACCAGGCGAACCTGGTAAAACGCCCTCCTGGCCACGGCTGTCACTTGATCTTCCATAGACAGCCGGGCATCCAGGAGGACACCCAAATTGCGCGCCCCATCCACAGGGGCAAGATGTTCGCCCCCTATGGCCAGCGATGGAGTGAGCTGGTTGAATCGGGCAGCCGGAAACCACAGCCACTCGGTCTTGGTCGGGTTGAGCCTGAGTCCGTTACTTCCCATCCAGATCCGCACGGCTTCCAGGCACTGGCACATCACCGCTACGGCATCGCTGGGGTGGTTTGGGGTAGATATATACAGCTGAGTGTCATCAGCGTAGAGATGGTACTCTACCCCAAAACCACGGATGATCTCACCCAGCGGCTTCATGTATGTGTTGAACAGGAGAGGCGAGAGGACTGACCCCTGAGGCACCCCACACGTGAGGGGTCTCGAGGTCGACCTCTGCTCTCCTGCCAACACAGATTGCGATCGGCCAGAGAGGTAGGAGGAGAACCACCGTAAAACGGTGCCTCCCACCCCCAACCCCCCCAGCCGATGCAATAGGATACCATGGTCGATGGTATCGAAAGCCGCCGAGAGGTCTAATAGGACCAGGATGGAGGAACAACCCCCATCTCTGGCCCTCCAGAGATCATCGACCAACGCGACCAATGCCGTCTCGGTGCTATGCCCGGGCTGGAAGCCGGACTGGCGCGGGTCTAGATAATCAACTTCCTCCAGGTGATGGGGAAACTGTTGTGCCACCACACTCTCAACAACCTTCGCCAAAAAGGGAATGTTGGAGACTGGACGATAGTTGTTTAATAGAGCTGGATCCAAAGAGGGCTTCTTAAGGAAGGCTTCTTAAGGAGGGGCCTCACCATAGCACTCTTTTAGGGAGGCAGGCAAGGAACCCTCACTTAAGGATGTGTTGACAACCTCTTGGAGCCAGCCTCGTGTCACCTCCCAGGATGCCAGTACAAGCCAGGAGGGACACGGGTCCAATAAACATGTGGTGGCTCGCAGTCGCCCACGTAACCTGTATGTATGTATGTATATACATACATACATACATACATACATACGTGTGTGTGTGTGTGTGTTTTCGTAGATTTTCACGGGTGTAGGTATGCTGGAATTGCTGGCTTCGGGGATTTTCTCATGTATATAGCATGGAAATGTTATTGCAATGTTTCGGCAAGATCTCACTTGCCATCATCAGGAAGGATTAGGTCTGTGACTGTGACTGCAGAGGCATCGCCCCTCTTTAAATTTTGGTGGGGGGGGGGGGTGGAGCGCTGACTATGTAGGTATGCTGGACTCACACCACCACCCAGCACAGATCAACTCTGTAGCCAAGACACTCATCTCCAGAACAAAACGATTAGCTGACGAACAACACCTAAAAACCGAACTACACACTCTCACCAACGTACTAACATCCAACGGATTCCAAAGAAACAAGATCACTAACCTAATCCAAAAAGAAACCCCCACTAAAATCCAAGACAGTGAACAAGAAAACGGCAAAGCCCTCCTCCCATACATAAAAGGCACCACAGACAGAATCAGCAAGATCCTCCACAAACACAACATCAAGACAGCATTCTACGCAAACTGAAAAATATCCACCATCTTAAGAAACCCCAAAGACAAAATAGAGTTAGAAAATCAAGGAGTATATGAAATCCCATGCACCACCACATACATCGGACAAACCAACAGAAGAATAAAGGCACGCATTGTAGAACACAAAAACTCAGTCAAAAAGGAGGAACCAACTTCTTCCCTGGTCCAACACCTCAAAGCCACAGGACATGATATAGACTTTCAAAAGACCAAAACAAAAGTGAACACTATAACAACAGAATAATCAGAGAAGCTATTGAGATAGAAAAACGGCCACACAGCATGAATAAACGAGATGATACCTCCCACCTACCAGCCATTTGGAAACCTGCCCTCACTGACAAACGAGTCCCTAACACAAAGAATGATACCAGACCCACACTCACGAAAAACACACAGGATGTCACTATCACACATCCACGCAAAAACCAAGCCCAAACCCACACCAATGATGACCACAAACCAGAAGCCCGACCACAAACCAGAAGCCAGACCACAGCTGCATTATTAGCCACTTTAAACCCCTCCAATCCATACATGAAGCAAACTGATGCCCACCACAGAGATGTGGCACGACCACAAACGCGAAGCCAAACAACAGTAACGCAGCTCACCAGCTCAAATCCCTCTGCAACTCAGACTAACACAAGCACAACCAGGCCCCCACCCAAACAGAACACGCCCCCATCCAATCAGAGCACAGCCAAACCAACTACCAATCAGAACACACCTCCACCCAATCAGAATGCAGCCAAGCTCCCACCCAATCAGGTCACACCCCCACTGGCAGTTAAAAAGAGGAACCGGCTGAGATCTCACATTGTTCCTGGAAGCACCAAGCCGGAAGCACCAGCCTGAAGATGATGAATGAGACTTCATCGAAACGTTGTGAAGATACTTCCAATTCTACGCGGGAGAAAACCCGAACAACCAAAGACCTACATACAAACACCCGCAAAAACCTCAGAAAACACAAAAACCTCAGAAAACATATATATATATATATATATATATATATATATATATATATATATATATATATATATATATATATATATATATATATATATATGTTTTCGTAGATTTTCCCGGGTGTAGGTATGCTGGAATTGCTGGCTTCGGGGATTTTCCCGTGTATATAGCATGGAGATGTTATTGCAACGTTTCGGCAAGATCTCACTTGCCATCATCAGGCAGGATTATGTCTGTGACTGTGACTGCGGAGGCATCGCCCCTCTTTAAATTTTGGTGGGGGGGGTGGAGCGCTGACTATTGCTGTGAGTGGGTTGATTGGCTGTGTAGCTGCATCATGACTGATAGATTGATGCTGATTGGTCTCATTTGTATGTTTCTCCTTGTTTTGAATTTCAACAGCTTGGGTGGAGGGTGGGGCTCGTCTGTTGGTCAGTGCTGGCTTCCAGATGTCTGGTAGGCAGGAGGTGTCATCACGTTTATTCATACTGTTAGATTGCTTCTCTATTTCAATGGCTTCTCTGATTATTCTCCTGTTCAGCTGTTCAACCTTGGAGATCATTTTAGTTCCTTGAAAGTCAATGTCATGTCCTGTAGTTTTGAAATGTTGATAAAGAGATGAGGTATTAAGATGATTTTTTAATTCATTTTTATGTTCAGCAATACGTGCACTTATCCTTCTGTTGGTTTGTCCTATGTAAGTGGCAGGGCAGATTTTACATGGAATTTTGTAGACTCCTTGGTTTTCTAGCTGGATCTTGTCTTTGGGGTTCCTTAGGATATTGGTTATTTTTTGGTCGGTGTTGAAGGCTGTCTTGATGTTGTGCTTGTGGAGAATTTTGCTGATTTTGTCTGTGGTACCTTTAATGTATGGGATGAGGGCAATGCCATTTTCCTGTTCTTTGTCTTGGTTCTTGGGGAGTGTCTCTTGTTGGATTAGTTTGGTGATTGTTTTTCTTCGGAACATATATATATATGTTAGGTTTTTGAGCTGATCAATAAATAAATCAGGGAGACTAGGATAGATCTATTTCAAGCTATTTAGCTCTCATCAGCTAGCCATACCCTTACTGTGATTCGAACCAGGGAAGCATTACATGTGAGTAAGGTGACCAGACGCCCCACATTTGGCGGGACAATAACACTTTCAAACAATTAGTCACGCCTCCCACGGGCTCTTTAAAATGTCCCGATTTTTTGAAAGACATGTTAATATCTGGTCACCTTATCCAAAGCACCCAGAGCAAAGGTAAAGCTGCAGCGGGCTCCCCAAAAGGAGGCGCGGAGTGGCCAAGGGGCTCCGTGTGGAAAAAAAACCTTGACTGCCGAGCGATGAACAGACGGGAAGGTTAACAGGCACGCGCAACACATGGTGGACGAGGAGACGCGCGACTTTGCTATAGTCCTTGTCTGCCGTGCATTGCGCGAGCCTGTTAACCTTCCCGTCCGCCGCGCAACGCACGGCGGGCGAGGAAACGGGCGACTTTGCTATGACATAGGAGCAGGAAGTTGGGACGTAGCCGCCCAGCTAAGCAGCAGGGGGTGAGGCAGGCAATGCGGCCGCGGCAGCGGGTCGCTGAATTTGGAGCGGTCCGGCTGCCCCACGGCCAAGGAGGCAGCCAGCATGCCGGCCACTCGTCTGCTTCCCAGGGTCTGAAGGGGCTCCGCGGGGGGAGGAAGGGAACTGGCTGCCAGATCCAGTGGGCGGGGCGGGCGGTGGCGCCCAGCAACATTCGCTACCCGCCTGCCCCGCTCGCTCACCCACATGCTGGCTGGGGAAGATACCAGAGCGCTTCCCAGGGTCTGAAAGGGCTCCCGGGGTGGGGGAGGAGAAACAGACAGACAGAGAAACAGGGGGGGAGGGAATCAGAGAGTGACTGATAGACACACAGAGTACAGAGAGAGATAGAGAGAGAGATGGGAGGGAGGGAGGGAGAGAGACAGAGAGAGGCACACAGAGAGAATGAAAGAGGGAGGGATTGAATCGGAGACAGAGAGAGGGAGGGAATCAGAGTGACAGACACAGGGAGAGACACAGAATCAGTGATTAAGTGAGTAAATGACAGACAGACAGACACACAGGACAGACACACAGTGATAGATGGGAGGAGGGAGGACAGAGAGACAGATACAGAGAGAGAGACAGACAGACAGAGAGACAGAAAGAAAAAGAGAGAAAGAGAAAGAAAGAACGTATGACTACAATTGAGCCCAAAATTTTGGTTGCTAAGCAAGACCGTTGTTAAGTGAGTTTCACCACATTTTCCAAGTTGGCCCCGGCCCCGGTCACATGACCACTGAGCCACTCCCACAAAATAGCCCATACCTCCCCCCTCCCCCGGTCAATGGTGTCCCTCTTTACCAATGTTAAAATCTGGTCACCTTACATGTGAGGCAGCTGCAATTGCCACCAGACCACTGGCTCTTATCCTGATCTATCCTAGTCTCCCTGATTTATTTATTGATCAGCTCAAAAACGTAACACACATATAAAAAAAGTACACAATGGAACTAAATAGCTTTCTGTCTAGATGGTCTCTGGTGATAAGCCGAAATAATAATAATAATAATAATAATAATAATAATAATAATAATAATAATAATAATAATAATAATAATAATAATAATAATAATAATAATAATAATAATAATTTAATTTTATATCCCGCTCTCTCTCCCCAAGGGGGACTCGAGGCGGGGCACAGGCAATTAAAATACAAATAAGACCACAGACAAAATACAAAATACAAAATTAAAAATGGATTAAATTGATCCTGCGCTAAAACCCATAAACTAAACTAAAAATACCCCTAAAACCCCTAACCTAAAAAGAGACTACCCAAGGCCGGCCAGGCGAAAAAAGTGTGTCTTTAATTTTAAGCGGAAGGAGCGGAGGTCCGTGGTTGTCCTGATATCGGGGGGAAGGTCGTTCCAGAGGGCTGGGCCCGCCACAGAGAAGGCCCTTCCCCTGGGCGTCGCCCGCTGACAAAGTCTAGTGGACGGCACCCGGAGAAGTCCCTCTCTGTGGGAGCGAATCGGCCGTGAGGATGTATGGGGCAGGATCCGATCCCGCAGGTAGCTAGGTCCCGAGCCATGGAGCGCTTTGAAGATGGTAATTAACACCTTGAAGCGCACCCGGAAGACGACAGGTAGCCAGTGCAGTTCGCGCAAGAGCGGTGTTACGTGGGCAAACCTAGAGGTGCCCATAATTGCTCGCGCGGCTGCGTTCTGGACCAACTGAAGCCTCCGGGTACACCTCAAGGGGAGCCCCATGTAGAGAGAAAGGCAGAAAAGGAAAGCAGTATGCTTCCTCCCTTAATTGGGGCTTAACAGGGTGTTGTGACATAAGTGTGTGTGTGTATACACACATACACACATACACACACACCTTTCTTTCATAAGTACCATTCAATATTCATATCCAATTACTACTTGTTATACCAATACATATGTATATATTATTATCATTTTCAGTTGTTTATTTAACCATATCTATTGTCACTAAATTTCACTAGTTTTAGATTAAACACTTTTATCTATCAATCTGTATCTTTCCAGTAACAAAACAGACTCATGTCTTCTGCCATTTGTGGTATCAGTCTTCTAATCGTCTTCTTAATCAAATTTGCATGGACTCCTCTTTGCAACTCATTGCTTATTAATTCTCTCATGTACAGTACTTTCGATGCCCTTCTTCTGTTTCCTTGATCAGCTTGTCTTTAATTGCCAGTGTTGTTATCAATGGTGTTACTAATAAAATTTCTCTCATGTCCATAAATTCTTTTATTTCTTCTTCTTCTGTATCTTGCCATCTAGGGTAGAGTTCTCATCCATCTAATTCCCCTTTCCATATTCCACTCTTTCCATTTCCAGATACAAACCATTCACCATAGATGTCAGCAGATTTGATTTCTTTCTAGTCATTTTCCTCTTTAGTGTTTAGGACTCTAACCTCCATTTTCCCCACTTGATAGGTATCTCTATCTTTTCTTAGCAAATACAAAGGAATGAATGTTAAGTATAATCAACAAAAAAGAGCCCTTCATAAAAAAAAACCAGCACTATCTATTTAACAAAAAGCAGTCGTTCAGTTTATCCCACACTATAATCTTTGATTCAAAAATTATATTTTTATCTAAAACCAAAGGGAGAAAGTTTCCCATCAAGATAGTGCATGTGAAAGGGTGCCATTGCTGCCTGTTTTGAAAAGAAATTAAAATGGTAAATATATTTAAGCAACAAGAAGATCTGATTTAATTACAAATATACCCTGTGATTATTGTGAGTAGCTTTATTAAACTTTAAGACATTAAAGTTTAATAAAGGCCCGAACTTTAATTCAACTTAACTTTTGTTAGTCCAACTTACTTTATAACAATTTCTCCAGAACTTTTGTATATCTCCCTCATCCTGTCACCACTAGAAATATCTATTTCCATCCCTACTTCCTTGATCCTAAAGTATATCATCTGATAGTAGGTAAAATTTCATTTCCCATGTGTCTCCACTGTCTCCATTGTCATGTTATGACAGCAGGCATACCAATCTAAATTAATTTAAAATCCTCCCACATCTACCTTAATAATTCCCAGAATGACTCAAAATGTCAGGAAAATACTTTAAGAGCTGACCAACTGCCATGATGCTGTAATAGCGTAATGATACAATGGTAGGAATGAGTCACCAGGGTTATTTGACTGTTACCACTTTAAGACTGTATTATAACAGGCCCTGTTGGGGCGTATCTTTCTCTTCATGTGTTTCCATGCTGTAAATTGCTGATTGATTATTTTACATTTGCCTAATACGTTTATGTATATTATTTGTAGAGTTAAACCACTATTTATTAGTGCATCGTGGTTTGTAATGGTTAGTGTCTGTACTGGAAACAAGTAATATGGCTTCCATCAGCGTAATGGGAGGAGGTTTCATGGTGTCTCAGCTAAATGAGACAAACTACCTCTCCTGGATATAAAAATGGAGATGTACCTGTGAAGGGAGGAGTTCTGGATGATAGTTACTGATCCATCAGCAGTCTGGGATGATGGGGACCGAAGGAAAAAATGAAAAGGCATTTTTCTGGCTTTGCATAATTCTGGCTTTGGACAGTCAGCTGATACATATGAGGGATTTCCAGTCTATGAAAGAATGCTGGGAGGCTTTATGCAGTATGTATGTTAGTGAGACTACAGGTACTAAAGTATTGCTTACAAGGAGACTGTATAAAGCACAACTGAAGCCAGGGCAGAGTATGTCCACATATCTGCAGGCTATGAGAAAGACATTCCTGGAGTTAGAGAAATGACATTTACTGAGGCACATAAGGCATATGTGATGCTCAGTTCATGGGACATTATTGTGACTAGCCTAGAGTCTATACAAGAGAGGGACTTAACCATGATGTATTTGACTGGCAGATTGTTGGAGGAAGAACAGAAACAGTTGGAGAGGCAACGAGGAAAGGGAGGAGATAATGCTTAGCCCAGGCCAACATTTGCAACATCCCAGGATTCTAGCTGAGACTGTTTACACAGTGAAGCTGTGCTACACAGAGCAACTCCAGAGACACTTTCCCGAGAGGAGAAACAGAGGAGAAGTGAGACAAAAGGGTATGGCTACTCAACACATGAGGAGTGGTTCTTCATCATCATCTTTTTTCTTGGTAACAACATCGTCTGAAAAAACTAGACACTTGGTTGTTGGACAGTGGGGCAAATCAGCATATTACTAATAATCCATGAATGTTTTCTGTCTTGAGGCCAGTTAAACAAACATTTGTTAGTTTGGCCAATAGTCCACTGTCTGCTGTTAAAAGGGAAAGTAAAGTCTATGTATCTGAGATAGGAGAAATATTAGACAATGTTTTATATGTATCTGACCTAGATCATAATCTGTTGCGTGTTTCCAGGTTAGGCAGTCAAGGGTATGAAATACTGTTTGCAGGAGAACAGTACTCCATCAGGTAAGGTGGATGAATTCGTGCACAAGGGGTTAAGAAGGATGGTCTGTACATTCTAGGAAGGCAGAATGGTTGTGCATGAACACTTATGAACCCTCATACACATATATGACACAGGAAATTGGGACATGAGAGTTGCAGACCACTGCAGAAGGTGCCAGACCTAGCTGAGGGGATTAAGCCAAAGCCGTGCAAGATGTACTTAGATTGCGCTATTTGTAAAGAGGCAAAATCCAGGGTGTATCATGTGAGTATGAAAAATACAAGGCAAACTGTTCTGACCCAGCCTTTACAGAAGCAAGAAATAGACTCCTCACAAAGAAAACCTGTTCTTTATTTACACCTTGTGAATTAACTTCATTCACTCACAAAGTCCAGGCAAGAGTCCTGCAAGGAGTTAACTGAAGCAATAGGCCTTATCAGCTTGTTACCATAATTGCAAGGCCATGAGCTCCCAGCCAAAAGGCTGCAAATTAAGTCAGTTCAAATAAACAAACCTCAGTTCTGGAAAGGCAGTCTTTGTTGCATGTAACACAATGAGCAAAATCTCCAGAAATGTGAACAGTTATCTGCTATGACTACCACTCCCTTTTCCTCCTATTTATTCCCCGGCCAGGAAGGGGCCATTCAGCATCCATGGGTTTTTTTTGCTTCCTGAGTTGACTCCTTGTCCTCTGTTGTTCACCATTCCTATTTACTCTGTGCATACGTGCATCTGGAATAGGCCCCAGCTATTCTTCCTCCTCACTCATCTCTGACTCCAAAGGCAGCTGCCTCTCCAGTGGCTGAGAAATGCCAGACAGCTCTGGATCTATCTCTATGTCCGACAGTGAACATCTGTCAGAACCTTCCCCAGGCTCCAGAACTGGTCAAGATTCTTTCCCAACCTCCTCATCATCTGCGTCTGCTGCCAGCTCTGCTGGCAGCTAGCAGGCCATAACACAAACGAACAGTTATACCTAGGAGAAGGATAGGACTAAGAATATGCAAAAATAAGCATTATCTTCCTCCATTTCATTTCTCATGCTGGAGCAGAACCAGATAAAATATAGTAGCCATTTAAACTGAATTAGCCTTCCAAAACACGTGTAGCAAAATAAAAAAGGGAAAATACCTCTGGGGAAAAAGCTGGCAGAAAGGAGACTTCATTCAATAGTATGATTTTTACTGATTTCCCTGATTTTGTTTTATGTGATTTCCTCAATAAGCAATGTAATTTACCAACAGCTTATGATAAATGTCTCCAAGGCCATGAAAAGTAAATGCCCTAGAAATGTTGTTTTTTTTTACTTCCCTTTATGAGAAAAGATGAAGTCTGAAAGGAGACAGGGAATATTCCAGGAAGTTACTGGTACCACAGGCTGCAAAGACAAAATAACTATAAAGCAATCATGATGTGTGTCTGGAATTAGTTACCACTGAGACCAAGAATACTTTCATAGTTACTTTTGATGAGGGTTAGAGGTCTGGGATGCAATTTTCTTGTATATATCTTAACTAAAACATTCCATATTACAGCTCGGCATGAGGAATGGAAAAACAAAGGGAATAAGAGGCATTTGGGAGTAAGGATGTGACCTTTTGCTCTCTATAAACTAGAATAACAAAATAAACACATTAGCTACTTAATTTTGGCAGGCCTGGTGCTTTTTCTTTGTTTATTATTTTGCTTTTTCTTTGCTTACTGAACTCAAGAAATCACAGGTTTTTGCTACATTTATCTATTAGTCAAAATTAAATTAAACTCAGAATTGTTCCATGAAGTTATTTCCAAAATTGAAGCAAGGATTCTTACTTATTTCTACCATACTCATGCCAATAGAAAATGAAAATCTTTCTCTGTTCCAATATCTCTTTCATTTCCTTTATACATTCATAAGGATTCCCTCTGCTAGACTTCAACAATGACTTTTTTCTCTTGTACATACTGTATATTTTTTCATAAATGTTTATATCTCTCAAAATAATTATTTTAGAAGATTAAGAATTCTAGAAGAAACTAAGTATTAACTTTCTAAGAGTTTTGTAAGCTGGGATTGTTTGAAGTTGAAGAGGATTAGAAATATTTTCTGTCCATCTCTAAACACAGAGAGGGGAAATAACATTATAGGGGACAGCTACTTTGCTCTCTGATTAGGCTTATGGGCATCAGGAGCATTCAAAGAGTCACCTTTGTTATCTGGGCACTGACTACCACCATAACAGAGTCCAGGAGTTCTATTGTGAGTCAAGTCATCCACAGAACCAGACCCAATTTTATTAATGTTTCTTTTTGCAGTGGGCATTAAATGAACACCATAGCCATTATGTGAATCCATGTATTTTTCTGAATGCTTTTGGCCAGGAACTGCCAAAAAAAAGTTGTAAACTGCAGTTCTGTGACCATGGAACCGTATAATCTACTGTGAAGGTGAGCTGATTTCCGTGCACTTGAGATACGGTCCTGGGACAGCAAAGGTGAGGACAGCTATTGGAAGTCCAAAACTGGCTCATAAAATGCTTTTCTGGAGGAGGGCGTATGTTGAAACTTTAAACAGTTTTAAAGCAACATATTGTTAAGCAGGGATTACTTATACAGTGATTTTTTAAAAACTATATTAATTTTATTGTACCATACAAAACTATGCCATCCAAACCTTCAGGTCTTGCATGTTTAATTCTGTAATTCTCTTATTTCTCAGCAGTACCTATTCCTTCATCCAAACCAAGAAGCCAGCATCATTCTTCCTTTGCATTTTGGAGGAATTTATATTTAATCCTTGCCTTTGGAGTAATGGCAATGCATATCACCACACACCTCACCATCTTGGTATAACTGCTGTTTTCCGTGACATGGGTGGTTGAGCATAATTCAAAATTAGCTATTGCTATATGAATAACATGCTAATATATTCTCAATGCAGTGGTTGAGCATAATTCAAAATTAGCTATTGCTATATGAATAATATGCTAATATATTCTCAATGCATTTTTATGTATGTCCATATTGTTAGGATTCCTTGAAAGTTTTTTAAGCATCTCACTATGGGAAAGCCAGTAAAAGCAATTAAACATTCTTGATAAATAGCTTGCTCACCTTCCTGTGCAACATTGCAATTGTTAGGCAGTCATAAATATATGAATAAAAATCATTTAAACTAAGAGGATACACGCAAACACATGCACACATACATACCAGTACGAGTTTCAAATTTTTTTAGAACCTATTCTATAAATGTGGCCTATTTTGTGGGTGTGGCTTGGCAGTCATGTGACCGGATGGGAGTGACCAACTTGTAAAATGTGGTGAAACTCATTTAACAACGCTCTTGCTTAGCAAACAAAATTTTGGGCTTAATTGTGATCATAAGTTACCTTTCTTTTTATTTATTTATTTCCTTTCTTTCTTGTTGGTACTTGTTGATTGCTTCCAGATGCCAGCCACTCCTCACCTATCTATTTTGCTACACTTAGCAGAGAGCTAGATTCTAACGCCAAACTGGCGATCCGGCCCCTTGTTAGAGAGCCCCCTCTACAGCTGCCTCAATCCTTTCAATTTACTAAGCCAATCAATGAATTTAAAATATCCAATATCTCCCCATGGTTTTTCCTTCAGCTGGCAGGAGGACGAGAGAGAAGCCGCTTCAGCCACTCTCTTCCAGAAGCCCTGCTTGGACCGAAAAGGCACCCTTTTGGTCAAGAAGAGATCAGCTGCGGATGTGGAACAGTGCGTAAGCTAAGCAGAAGGAACAGCTCTTCCCCAAAGATGGTCTCACCCAATCCAGACCAAAGTGTGTAAGGCAAGACAGGCAGGCAGGCGGGCACACGAAAATGTAGAAGGCAATGGCTTGGAGCTCCCTCCGTGCACCCACCAGCCAAACCTCCCAGGAGGCTTCTGCTGGCGGGTGAGCGGGGGATCCCTCTGAGCCTTCTCACCTTCAGGCAGAGCTGATTCTGCACCTTCTACGTTTTCCTGGGCAGAGTCATGGGCCCGCCAGCCTGCCTGTCCTGTCTTACACAAGTTGACCAGTCAAAGCCTCCTGTCTTCCCTGAGCAGCTGGCAGCTGCAAGAGATGCTAAGGGGAGGCAGGCGGGCCATAGCTCAAGGCCTGATTCACACCACAGAGATGAAATGCCAGCCTTCGGTTTGCAAAGGTGAGAGGTGCTCGTCCACCTTTTTTCGGCTTTGCATGGGGGTGCCCGATGAGCCAAACAATTAGCATGAATGGCTGGGCTCCTCCTCCTCCCTTCCCCGCTGCATTGGCGGATCTGCTGGATCCCAGCGGATCCAGTCCCCCTTAAATATGCACGGTGTGTGTGTGTGTGTGTGTGTGTGTGTGTGTGTGTGTGTGTGAGAGAGAGAGAGAGAGAGAGAGAGAGAGAGAGAGAGAGAGAGAGAGAGAGAGAGAGAGAGAGAGAGAGAGAGAGAGTCACCTCGTTTCCAATGGGGGGTGGTGGAAATCCACGCATTTTTCATCTCTCTGCATGGATTCCTCCTCATTGGAAACGAGGAGGCTGACAAAGAGAAGGAAGTAGTGCGCGCCACATGGCCTTGTCCAACAGCCGAAAAAGGAACAGGAGGTGAGGATTCGGCTGTCGGATAAGCTCACATGGCACGCGCTGCTCCCTTCTCTTTGACAGCCGCCTCGTTTCCAATCGGGGGGAGAATCCATGCAGAGGGAGGAAAAATGCATGGATTCTCCCCGCTATTGGAAATGAGGTAGCTGTCAAAGAGAAGGGAGCATGCGCCACACGGGCTTCTTCCAATCCTCCACTCCGGCAAAGGAAGTGTCTGTGTGGGGCAAACCTGCTGCTGACAGGCGGTGCGAGCAAGTGGCAACTGGGTGGGCAGGCAGGGGGAGCAAGCGAGCGAGTGGCAACTGGGTGGGGGGAGCAAGCGAGTGGGGGCAGGCCAGGGAAGCGAGCGTTCTGATATGAAGCCTCCGGAACAACGGGTATGGGAAGGCACGCTAAATTTCACCATCCAGTACAGCTGTGCCAGTCCGTACCAGTTGAAACCCACCCCTGATACACACCCACCTTATACATATTTGAAGGAAATATATGAAAATCTCTTTGACTCTTTCCATTCTAACTTTTGCCTGCATTTAAAAGAACTGGAAAAACCATAATAAAGAAATACCTAAATCAGAGTTCATATACATTTCTGCCCATAATTTTAACAAATTCCTCTTTGAAATATCTGTGAGAGAGGATTGTTTTACTACTTACTACCAATATTGGAAAGAATAGGAGAGTACATAAGTCTTCAGATAAATGTTTAAAAAACATACTTTTTTCTGGATATGGGGTACAATTAAATATTGATCATCATCTTTGTGGTTTTATATACAAAATTACCCCATTGATTTTCTTCTTAGAATTAGCAGAAATAAATTCCGGACCCAAAGTTTTATTTGTTAAATACTTTTTATCAGTCTCTTTAATATGGGCACCTTGCAAATCTATTATATTATAATCATCTTTTTTCAAATAGTGAAATAACTGAAATGTGGAATTAGTTTTGGTCAAATCAACTTTTAGCTGTAGATAATAAAAATTAACACACATTAAAATGATTAATGCTTTAGATTATTTTCTATTATTTAATCAAAACTGTAATTCTTTAAATGATTAACTTAATATAGCTTAATCAATGTCATTAAACACCTAATTAATAAGGAAGCAGATTTTTTAAAATTAAGATACCAATTCTAACATATAAAAGAAAAAAAGCAAGGTAGTGCCAATTTGGTCTGTGTAATATAGGAATTAAATGCAACAGGTTGATGTAGCGGTAATATAAAAATGCTCATCTAGCATTAATTAAATGTTCAATGCTGTAAAGGTAAAGGTTCCCCTTGAACATATGTGCTAGCCATTTCTGGCTCAAGGGGCAGTGTTCATCTCCATTCCAAAGCTGAAGTGCCAGCACTGTCTGAAGACATCTCTGTAGTCATGTGGTCGGAATGACTAAACGCCGAAGGTGCATGGAGTGCTGTTACCATCCCACCAAAGTGGTCGCTATTTTTCTACTTGCATTTTTACATGCTTTCAAGCTGCCAGGTTGGCAGACGCTGGAACAAGCAATGGGAGCTCATTGGGAGCACTGGGGATTCGAGCTGTCAAACTGCCAACCTTTCTTATCGACAAGCTCAGTGTCTTAGCCACTGAACCACCACATCCCTCCTTCAATGATGTATCTGATGTGAATATAGGTGTGCATAATAGAGAATCATTAGTTCTGTGCAACAAAGTAGAATTTGAATCATCTGATTTCTATGTTGAAATCTCAGAAAAAAATAGAATTAGTTCTGTAGTTGTATCTTGTGACATGTGAATATGAAAAAAATATGAAAAAAGAAAAACATGTATATTTTCATTGAATAATACATTTTCAAGATTAGTTTTAAATTAGATGCTATTACACTATACCGACAACAATGACAAGGAAAAATGCTTGTTTTCTGAGTGCCATTTTGTTCACACTAAATAATATATTTCCTTTCTGCCCTTATTTTCCCTAAACATTTATTTCACTCCCTCTCTTTGGCAATCCCCCCCCCCACCCCATGTAATTTAAGAGATAAAAAACTTAGGTTCAGCAAATATAAGACTTAAAGGATGGAATATGCCATGTCTTATTAGCTTCTGGGCTCAGGAGTAATTTTATCATATCTTTTAAAAGATAAAACTTCCAGAATTTTAGTATCTTGTGGGCAGAGAAATTAATTAAAGAGCAGAATGATGAAAGGATCTTCAGCAAACAGAATCTAAACAATACAGCTGTTATTTTCTTTGTTATTGTTTTTTTAAGAGAGGGAGGGAAAGAATTTCAGTGGTTGTACAAGTGGGTAATCTTTTTAGAAGTCTCATGCATTGCAAATGAGATTGGCAGGAAATCCAGGAGTCCAGGTCATAGTTCTACTCTCCAGCTTTGTGATTTGCTAATGTGAAACACATGCTATTCTTTTGCTCAAAGTTCAAATAACCTAGGAATTCCAGCAGTGTAGCTCAGTGACTGAACCAGAACAAGGGCAGAACTTGTCAGGATTTAAGAGCTTTCAGCAAAGCCCATCAATTGCAGTCAGCACCCCATTCCTTAGAAGGATATCAATTATAGATAGTGAGTTGCTTTAGCAAGGGGAGTCAGTACTGTCAGACACTAGATAGACAACCATGAAGAATCATGAATCTTTCTATTAGCTGTAAAAGAGAGGAAGGCTGGTGGCACTGGTGGGGGTGGGGGTAGCAAGAAGGGATGGACAGGTGCTATAAATAAGCAGGCCATCTGAACTGTTTAATGCAGCGCTTCACAGAGTATCTTTTATGAACATTTTAATTATACTGGGTTCTGAATAGCATTTTGCAATCAAAATGAGCTACCACTTTACTTAATTTTACATTGATAAATAATTCAAGTACTTCAAAGTAGTAAGAGTTGGGATAGTTCAGTATTAACTGATAAATTCTGATTACATTTTAAGCAATGTTTAATAATAATAATAATAATAATTTATTAAATTTATAAACCGCCCCCTCTCCCCAAGGGGACTTTAAAAAAATCAAGTTTTCCAAAAGCAATGAATACAATTATTATTTCCTATTGTCTAAAGAGATATGTTCTAGTAATCTTATCTTAAAGAAATTTAAACCTATTTGTCCGGCTGGCTATGCTTCGATGTCTTCTGCCCGATTGTAGAATTGCAAAGAGACACTGACCAGGGTGTGAATCATCTGAGTACTCTGCTAAAGCAGCGAGATCTGGCAAGTACCTTACTCTGCTAAAGCAGCGAGATCTGACAATGTCATCCAATGGTTTCAGAGGGCTTGATACTGCCCTGGGGCACACTGTATTCAAAAGCTTTTTTTCATCCCTGATTGACTCAGAACAAAAAGAGAGAAGGCAAAAGGGGTGGGGGGAATGGATTCGTGATTATTCCTTCATCCTCCAGAATCAGCTGTGGAGAAGCGAATGCCAATGCAGATAAATGACTCATTAAGTAGTCTTAGGAGGTTGGTTTGGAGAAATAGAGAGCAGACTGGACAATGTTGATGGCTAATGAAACTTTTAAATCTTGATATTGAATATTCAAAGCGTACTTAAAGAATTCTGAACTCTGAGGTTGCTTTTGGATTTTTCCCCCCTTTGGGGATACAGCTGACTTCAAGATGTGTAACCATTAAGGAAGATATCGTAAAATCACACCCCTGTTCTGTAGCACACTGATTCCTCTTTGTCGTTTATTCTCAATGTCAACTTATTCATTTCTGCACAATCAAGTATCTTTCTTATTATCTCCCATTCTGATGGGATTTTATCTGCTTTCCAATTTTGTGCAAATACAATTCTAGCTGCTGTTGTTATCTGTACAATCAAATATGAATCTTCTTTACTATATTTCTCTGATAGAATACCCAATAAAAATACCTCTGGCTTTAACTCTATGGGTTGATGTATCATTTTCTCTAACCATGTTTATATTTTAACCCAATAGCTTTTTGCATCACTGCATGTCCATCACATATGATAATACGATCCTGGCAATTGATGACATTTCCAATATATAGCTGATTTATCCTTAAACATTTTTGCTAATCTTTCAGGTGGCATGTGCCATCTATAAAACATTTTATATAAATTCTCTTTGTATGCTGTCGTCATTGTCAATTTATAATTTCTTTCCCATAGTTGTTGCCATTTTTCTAGTTCTATTGTATATTCAAAGCTATCATTATTTCTTTAACCTCTTCTAAATTCATTCTGAGTAAATAACTATACAATTTTTAATCATTCTTTCATCCGTTCCCTTGAGTATTTTATCTAGTTCTGAATTTTCCATATTAAAACCATACTCTTTAACATCCTTCTCATATCTTGTTTGTATTTGCATTTTTTAAACTATCCTATATCAATCCCTTGTTCTTCTAATTCTTTCCTAGTTTTAGTTCTAATTCTTTCTCTGTTTTAGTTCTCTCTGTGCTGCTACTATATCTTTGTGTCTAATAATCTTTTTCACACTATTAATATTTGGGTGTGTCAGAGCTTCCACTGTTGAAAGCCACATTGGTATTTCCATGTAGTGCTTTTCATCCCTGATTGACTCAGTGCTTTTCTTTCAGTTGATTTATACTGCGTATAAATCATTTCTTACATAGTGTCTCTGAAAGTAACCATGTATTCTATTTTTCCCTTACCACAAAAATGCGTGCCAACCCAGTTGCATATCATGTCCCTCCAAGGATAATAACCTTTCATTTCTTAATAATATCCATTCTTTTATCCACATTAAAGCTGCTGCCTGGTAGTATAATTCCCAATTTGATACACCAAACCCACCTCTAATCTTTGAATCTTGTAACATTCTTACATTAATTCTCGCTTTCTTTCCATGCCAGATATATTTTCCTATTATTTTATTTAGTTTTTCGGGGGGGAAATTAAATTTAAAAAATTTGTATGAAAATATAAGGTTTGGATAGCTGAAACACCACCCTGAGAACCCATCAGAGAAAATAAATAAGTAAAGACAACAACAGATAGGAGGAGAGATGAGGAGGGAAAAGAAGAAAGGGTAAAGCAGAGAAAGTAAGGGTGGGGAATTAACAGTAGGAGAGAGGGTAAGAAAGAGAAGGGAGGAGGAGAGAGAAAAGAGAAGAAAGGAGGAAGGAGAGGAGGAAAAAAGAAGGCGGAGAAGGGAGATTGAGAAGATAAAAGGAGTAAGATTGTTGTGAAATAAGATGGAAACACAGGATAGCAAGAAAGTGATCCAAACTGTATTTTTTGTGTTGTGTTGTGTTGTGTTTTAGTATAGTTTAGTTTAGTTTAGTTTAAGTAGGTATGTATGTATGTATGTATGTATGTATGTATGTATGTATGTATGTATGTAATGTAAAACACACACACATGTACACACACACACACACACACACACACACACACAGGTTGTGGGAGGTTGGGCAGGTTCTGGGAATTGGTGCAGGCCACGTGAAGTTAGGGACGGCCTCTGAAGGCTGTACATGGGTGGAGAAGTAAAGAAAAAGCAGGAGCTTACTTGAGTGATTTGCAACCTTCCCAGTAGGCTTCCCCACTGACTTTGGAAAGCTGGAAGTATGTTACAAAATGTTTATGGGATCATGGTTCCCTGTGAAGTTGCAATCACAGACTGAGCACACAAGTACACAGATTATAATTAAATGACTATGAAAATTCTGCAATGGCCAGAACCTCAGCAACTAGTCCATTTTTCCAGCCCCACTGTAACTTTCAATAATTGCTGAAAGAATGGATAATCGCCAAGGACTATCTGTACTGAAACAGAACAAGTATGCAGAAAATTTGTGTAGCTCTACAAACTATTGATAGAATTCAAAATTTAAAAAAAACATTCCAACCATATTAGAACTGAGAACAACACTGGATATACAAGAATTCTATACCCAATCAGTTCAAACCCAGTATGAAATGGTATTTTAAATGGTATTACAAGAAGGACATGGAAAAAAGAAAATAAGTAAAACTGATATCCAACTGATGCCCAATTGATGCCTTTGCCTAGTAAATTATTTCTGACACTGAGAAAAGCACTGTGCAAGAACAATGAATGGTGGTATAATCCAGGGATGAAATTAGACCAGTAGGAACGATTTGAATCAGTTCACTGAACTGGTAAAACCCACCCCTAATTGGCGCAGCCCCTGCCACCTGGTTGCTGCTCAGCCATTCTGGCCGCTTGCTCGCCCCTTCCAGCCGCTCGCTGGCCGCCTCTTCTGGTCGCTCGCCCTGTCTGCCAATTTGCCCTGCCCACCTACCCTGCCCTATATATGCTGTTTTCGCCATGCGGCCCAGCTAATTGCCTCTCCAGTCGCCTCGCCCGCTCAGCTCACCAAAGATAAACAATGCATGCCGCCCATTCTCCCTTCGCTTTGGGTTGGAGCCGAGGTTTGTGACATTCCCCGAGGTCCCAGAGCTGTCGTCTGCCTTGACCAGATCAGGGAATGCACCATTCCATGGCCCTGACCTTGTCCTGGAGCTGCCGCCTGACCTGGCTGGGGAATGTGTCATTCCCCAGCTCTGGCTTTGCCTGCTCACCTACCTTTGGGCCTTGATGGAGGAGGACGGCAAGGCTCAGCTGCCTTTTGCATTGAGAAGCCTTCAGCTGCCATTTTTAACGCTTTCCCTTCACAGCAGAGCTGCTCAGAAAGCAGCCGATGACCACAGAGACTGACTGGAAGTATACTGGATGGAAACCAAAACATCATACTTTTCCAATCATGTATTCATCTTTTATCATTCAAAATTTTTATAGGGGCTTACTATCTATGAAACCATTTTGAAGTTACATGTTGTACTTTCTCCCCAGACAAAACTTCTGTCATGTTATGGAAAGCCCCCAGAGTGAAAAGCCCCCAAAGTAATATATTTTATTTTCCTAAATAATTTACTTCACCTTGTTAAAATAGTAAAAGTTTGATATAATAAGTGCATCAAATATCCTAGAGTTGTAAGGGGGAAATCTCCATCTCTTGTTTCTATTGTTGCAAGCCAATATGAAGGGACTGGAGGCATCAAACTTTGCAAAAAAAGTTAACAACTATTCATGCCCAGCTTATTCTTTCTCAATAACTATCAAAGTCTGTAATTCAAAATAGTATTTTATGGCTTATAGGATCAGAGCCATTACACACTCTATTGAAGACTTCATTGAATTTTACACTAAGCTTTAGCTGACTGAACAGGTCAAACAGTATAGCTTGGAGTTTTGCTTTATTCACAGAAATCCATAAGCTGTCTCCAGTCAGCAATGTGGTTTGCAAAGAAACTTGATTCAGCAAAGGGTCAGAGAGCCTGACCCCTTAGAAAAAGTCAGATCGTTTTCAAAGCTGGCTCCTGAATGCCATTAACTTACATGCACTAGTTGTTCCTGCATGTCAAACTCTCGTGAACAGCCTTCCCAATGGCAGTTTGTCTCATAGACCACTTCAGGTTCTTGCTTGCTTTCATATTTCTCCCCTTCCTCCTTTACTGAGGTCATTCCTTCGGGTGGTTCCTGTCAGGGCCACGGAAGTGAGGAAGCAGATGAAAACATAAACACTTAGGTCTTTATGTTTATCAATGTTTATCATATTATTATAAAATAACCAAGCTAATATTGGGACTTGAAAAAAGAAAAAGATACATTTTAGAATACTTGTCTACAATTCTTAATATTTCTCCCAAACCATGTAACATTTCCCAACTTTGAAATAAAATAAAAATAAAATAAAAATTATAAAGTCTGTTACAGATTTGTCTTGTTGTTCAGACTTAGATCACTTCTGATAAAGTTTTAAACCTTTGCTAACAGAACTGTAAAACAGCAATATTTTTAGATCCATCAGCTGTTATGCAAAAGAAGCTATTTTAAATGTAAACCAGTATTGGCTATGCAGCATGATATGAAGAAAACTGTTCAAAAAAGAAGTCCAGCTCCTTGGCCACAGCTTTTAAGTTATCAATGACGTGCAATCTGTCCTCAGCAATTGTTTATATTACCTCAATTGATCAATTTTATTACCACTGCAACTGCTATTTAAAGTAAATGTTGATGTCTCAGAATAAAAATGACAATTTAATGAAGTGATTCCTAAACAACACCTACGCAGAGGTTGTTTTATGAACAAATTCATGATCATAGGAAGACAGCTTTCTAGAACCTCGCTTATTGTGGGAGGGGGCAACAAATATCCAAACAAGGAGGTACCAATGTCATGTTTGTGAACTTGGTCTTGGATTTTCAGATTTTAGAGAGAGAAGTTGAGGATGGTCTTAAAAAGAAATTCATTTTCAGGGTATACATTACCATTTTGGGGTATTTCAAGCTTCAATCTAATGAAAGATTGCTCCCCTCAATTTGGGGTTTTGAGGCAGCCTTTACAGGACTCAATTTTTCCTGATCAAGCAACCAATAACTACCACTGTTAAATGTTATGCAAAGACTAGTAGTATTAGTAGATGTAGAGCAGTGGTAGTCAACCTGGTCCCTATAGCCCAATACTGGGCGTTCCAGCTTTCATGGTGGGCGGTAGGGGTTTTGTCGGATGCTGAAGCACTTTCCTTTTTTTAATTTAATTGACTTCCCCACTTTATAAATCACCATTACTATGGAACCAGTGGGCGGTTAGAAAATTTTACTACTAACAGAGATACAAAAGTGGGCGGTAGGTATAAAAAGGTTGACTACTGATGTAGAGTATATGCTTTGGCAAAGATTACTCACAAAAACAATTAATGCAAAATGTGCCCTCTTCCTACGATAGATAAAAGCATAGTTTACCTGCATGCTTCCAGTTCCTGGGCTGGGGAGCTCATCGTCTAGTTTTATCTTGGAACGCTTGTTATGCATTGGGTCCCCTGTGCTGCTCACTGCAGATTCACTTGTGGGCTTACTCTGAAGCACATATTTATATCCAAAAGATATAAGTAGACTTGAATTAAAATACAAGATATCTATAATATTCAAAGAAATTTTAATAAAGTTCACTAAGTTCACATTTCTATGATTGAGATTATGTTCTTGATTTTATTCCATTTTCAAAACTATAATTTCTCATTTACTTAGAAAACATCCTGATTGAATGCTATATAATAATTTATATAATTGCTTTATATAAATTATTATATAAGAAAATAAACCCTCATCACTGAAAGTTTTCTGAATTCAGTGACAAACCAGCCCAACACAAGAAAAAAGGATAAACTACAAAACGTTATTACAGTAGTCCGTGTATATTTGCCTGGATGACATTTTACATGTTTTATTATTTACTTTTTAAAAAATGAAATGTTTTTCATTGTCTTTTATCTAAAGGACCCATTTTGCTATTTTCTACTAGAAAAAGGTAGACATACATTTCTTTAACAAATATTGAGCAGGTTTAGTTTATTCAATATATGTTCTGGATTATATTATTATAATTTTATAGCCTCTTAGTTTAGGATGGCGATGACCTGCAATGAATTAACATAGGATCTTTGAATGAAATGGGATGAAGACAGCAGAATCTTACAAATTTATTAACAGGGCTTTATCTCTCCACAGAGAATGGAATATCAAGTTCATTGATTTGGGAATTATTTTATTGGCACACTGTTAGGATAATTATCCTGATGTTGGGTTGACAATATATATATAAGCCAGGATTAATAAAAGGTATATGTAACTTTAAAGAATATGTGGAATATCATTGGCTGTGCTTCCCAGCTCAATCATAAAAGGCAGCTGGAAACACAGTTTCCCTTTTGCTTTCCTTTGCCACTGAGGAAGAAGCTGAACATAAAGACAGAAGAAGTATCATTGTTTTTGACTTACTGTAAGATAACTGTGGTTTTGGTGAAGGACTGTTTATTGTTAGAGGAGTTAGTATCACTGTTTGGAAGAAGTATTTTAGTTACATCTAGAGTAAAGACTATTTATTTTTTCTACTATCAGTGTTGTAGAGTTTTTGTGTGGTTTAAGCCACGTATCTCTTGCTGTCCGGTGTATTGCACTATTCCCCCTGTTTATTTTCCAACGGGGGTGTTTTTTACCCCTAACACACACTAAGCTTTTTCAAATTGTCTGCTTCTTTTCTACTTAACATAGTCTCTTGAAATTTTCAGATGGTACTCCTGGAAATTTGAGAAATACCTAGCTAAGTATTCTGTAAAGCATGAAGTATAAAGAAGAGATAAAGTGTTGTCTCCTAACACTTAGCACGTGTTGATGGGTGTCTTGGTCCTAATCTTTGATTCAACAATTAGAGAGATTTTTGTCTTTTACCTTCTTCAGCAGGGGTATAAATTGTATCCCTTTGCTGTTCAAATGTCCTTTGGTGGGTTTCAAATTTTTTTAGAACCTCTTCTGTAGGTGTGGCCTGCTTTGTGGGAGTGGCTTGTCAGCCATGTGACTGGGTGGGAGTGGCTTGCCAGCCATGTGACTGGGTGGGAGTGGCTTAGCAGTCATGTGACTTGGTGGGCGTGGCCAACTTATAAAATGTGGTGAAACTTACTTAACAATGCTTTTGCTTAGCAACAAAAATGTTGGCTCAGAAACTTTGGCATTTGAAGCACGCAAGTCTTAAAGCTGTCAAGGTACAAGACCCTTGCACTCCTAACCCTTTAGAAAAAAATACCAAAGGGATGTTCAAACTTGACAGCTTTAAGACTTGTGGACTTCAACTCCCCAAATTCCTCCTCTCGCTCTTCATCTTGATGATGTGCGGACGGGTGGGGGAAGGGAGCTGGAACTGGTTCTGAACGGCACTGTAGATTTGTGGAACCTCTTCTATAGAAGAGGTTAGAACTGGCAGAAACCCACCCCTGGCCTGAACATTCTGAAACTGTAAGTTCTTGTACACTGAATCTGGAAGTTATTGAAATATTTATAAGGGATGGAAAACACTCCATCAATTCAAAACCATGATATACTCTAGGTAATTTATAACAAAAGACTGCATACATTGCATCCCCAAGATACTTGTTAGCAAATCTGTTCTAAAAGCTGTGATGATTAATCGCTACTGTGGACAAGTCAGTATGGTGCAAATTTTTTTCCTTACATTCCCTTACCTGTGCAGCCTCTGAAGGATCTGAGCTGACCTGAACAGAATTCAAGACATTAGGGATGCCAGGAATAGGCCTCTGTGTAGGAAAGGTTGGAGCAGGATGGATGAGTGGAGGACTATGCCCAAAGGCTGAACTCAGACTTTGCTGTCGACTGATGATCTGTTGATGCATCTGCTGGAGGGATACCGGTGTGGGAGGGTATGCGAAACTTAGCGCTGGGCTGCATTATGACAGGGAAAATAGAAGTAAGTAAATATCATTTAGGGAATTGAGTCAAGAGATATGTGAATTATTATTATGTACAAAACAAGAACCATAGGTTTGCCTTAACTGATGCTTTCACTAGAGATGACATGTTTTAAATCATGTATCAGCTTAATATGGAAGTTATCACTGTGAATATTTTTGAAAGTGAAGAATTAAAGTTAAAACTAGTTCACACATGGAGCTCTGATACTAAGTGCAAACAGCATGTAAACCGATTAAATTATTTTTTTCAAACCTGGTGAGTTCTAAAAGTGGTACATAACTTTTTTCTTTAAAAAAATACTGTAATTCACTTTTATTTGAGATGTTTCAAACTCATCCATCTCCTTCCACTGGACACACAACATACATTCTGTTAGTTTGTTATTCATACTGCCCACATACAGGGGCTCCTGTATACCTGTCATGTTTTATTTCCACAGATGGAAAAAAAATGATACGATAATTCTTTCTATTCTGAATAATTAATATATCAAATGTTCCCCTAAGGCACCTAAATGAAAAGACTTTTCTTCTGAATGTGGGGGTTATTTTTGTCCTCTTCCAAATACCTATGCATGGTTTTTATCTCCCTTTAATACAAAATATTTTTAAAACTTCCCAAAATCTAATTTACTTCCTGTTGACTGTAAAAAGCATTCTCTTTCTTTTGTTAAGAGCTTACTTAAAGCCTCCTAAAGTGACAATTAATATGATCAGGGAATAATAACACCCTGGATATATACTGTAGATTGTCAGGAATAATAGTGTGCAAAATTTCAAATGGTGCAAGTTTTAAATTCCACACCTTGGCATCTAGCTACTTCAATTTTACCAAAGTATCCCAAATTTGAATGACCACCCATGATTCAGAAATTTGACATTGAGAAGATTCCTCCAGCATGTGCAGTTGAAGTTGAGAAATGAGTTGAATTGCTCAACATCACAGAAAGACAACAGATGAGCTATGGGAGGAAACAAAAACAATCATCACTGAAGTAGCCCAAAACATATTACATACAAGAAATCAACTAAATTGGCCCGATGGATATCAGAAGCTACAACAGAGACTGTAGAAGAAAGGAGAAAAGCAAAAGCCTGGGTGACAGAAGAAATGCGAAGATTAAATGCAAAATTCAATTGAGAGGCAAGAAAAGACAAAGAAAGTACTAGGCTGAACAATGTAAGAAACTGAAGTAAGCAACAATGAGGAATCATAGAAGAGAGTATTTCATTTATGTGAAGGCCAGAAATCATTTTATGGCAAAAAAGATTATGGTCACAGGACATGATGGACTGGAATTGCATGACCAATAAGCAATTAGATAAAGATTGGTGTGTGTGTGGGTGTTGAATAAGCAGAACAACTTTACACAAATGAAAAACAAGGCCAAGCCATAAATGGAAAATCTGATTTACTAGAAATGGAAGCAGATATTCTGGAGGAGAAAGCAGTGTGGACACTCAACCAGTTGCCTAACCACAAAGCACCAGGAGTTGATGGAATTCATGCAGAATTGCTGAGACCGCTGCCAACAAAAATACTGATAGCACTGCCAAACTGCAATGTGTATGGCAGTCTGGTCAATGGCCAAAATAATGGAAAAAATCAATATTTATTCCAATACCATAGGAAGGTGATACGCAAAACTGTTACAACACTGAATCATAGCCTTGATGCTATACATGCAGTGGTGGGATTCAAAAATTTATGCTGCCGGTCTGTGACCATGGCGTTGTGGGCATGGCATGGCTTTGTAGGCATGGCTTTGTGGGTGTGGCAGGGAAATGATACTACAAAATCCCCATTCCTTCCCCACTCCACTAACCTGCTTTCCAGCTCCATTCTCCTGTTCAGGGCAACAAAAGAAGATAAGCTGGGAGGCAGCACAGGTGGGGCCAGCCTATTTGCAAGTTCTCTGAACTACTCAAAATTTCTGCTAGCGGTTCTCCTGAACCTGTCAGAACTAGGTGAACACCACCTCTGCTTACATGAGTAAAACTCTCTTGAAGGTAAACCAGCAACATTTAAACCCAACTGCCAACAGAAAAATGCCTGATGTACAAGCAGGATTTCGAAAAGGAATGTGTGATCATATCGTCAATCTCTGCTGGATGATGGAAAAAACAAAGGGATGCTCAAAAGACCTCTAGATGTGCTTCATTGACTAGACAGAAGCCTTCAACTGTTGGAGGAATCTAATGGTAGCAATATCAACAATCTCCTATATACATATGATTCAACATTGCTGCAGAAAGCAGGGAGGACCTGCTTAGTAAAAATTTGAAGTGAACATCAGGAAAACAAAGATAATGATAACTGAGAAGTACACACAGATCAAAATGGACATTGACAATGAGACCATCGAAACAGTTTAGGAATTTATCTTCCTGGCCTTTAAAAGAAACAAAATTGGTGACTGCAGCCCTCAGATCAAAAGGTATATAGTCACTTGGAAGAACTGCAATGTTGGCATGAATAACATCTTGAAAAGTAAAGATAATAATTTGTATATCCAACTTCTAAATTAAAAGAGTGAAAACTGATAAAAATCAGCTGCTGTAGAATAAAGACAGTGTAAAACAAAATGATGTTAATCATGCAGGATTTACTTCCAGAAAATCTAAGTTGAAGAGTCCCTTTAGTAATAAGGTCTAAGAGAGGCAATAGCAATTGATAAACTATAATATTATAAGCAGTTCTTAGTATTATTAGTAAGTATATTACTATATACTGGAATCCATTTCTAGACATTCAACTGACAGTATATAGCAGTGATGGCCAACCTTTTCGGCAATGAGTGCCGAAACTGGACTGCGCACATGTGCAGGAATTTGAAAGAGAGCAGCTGGCCGGTTTGAAGGTGCGTGCGGTCTAGATGTTCTTCTGGGTTCCGTTGCACGCATGCGTGCTGGACCAGCTGTCCATTGCACATGATGGAACCTGGAACAGCAGGTGGCAATGGTGAGTGTGGCCACAGAAAGGGCTCTGTGTGTTACCTCTGGCACGTGTGCCATAGGTTTGCCATCACAGTTATATAGCAATAATTAGGCCATCAAAGCAGAACAGGGAATAACTGAGTTACAATTGAGTTCTAATCAACAATGAAATTTTCTCAATGACTTCTCTGTGCTTTTGTCTGACTATGCTGCTGAGATATAGGATGACACAGTTTCATAAACATGTGTTTCTCAAACCATTTTAAGAATAGTCTTATTTTAGTATAATCTAATATTCCTTAAATTACTCAGAACAATTTCTTATTTTCATTTAGATCCAATCAGGTGAATGGGAGAAAAAAAATAGCCCTATATAATTTTATTAATGAGCAGTTTTCTTTGAAATAGATTAATTAACACACAAAAATAGCTAAACACACTGTACATGTGCATGTGTATGTGTTGATATTGTATTTTAATAGCTCAAAGAGAGTAGTTACACTTATTCTGTCCTATGGCTACTGCAAGCATGATCAATGGCTTGTGCACTGAAGAATAAATTGAACAAACTGGCAAAGAGCTCACTGAACATGAAATCAGCTATTAGAAGAATGCTTGTGAACAAATTCTGAAGCTGATATACATCTTTTGATTAACATCCTATCAATCATCCGTAGAGGCTACCTTAGCTAAGTTGTACTATAATCATTCATGGTTGCTGAAAGCACAAGCAAAGACTGCAGGGTTGCAACTGCTGAATATTATTACCCATTTCTCTCTGCCTCCAACAGTGAACAATTATTGCGTAGGAGACATTTTTGTCCCTTTATTCAAAAAGTACAATGTTAAACTGAAAGAGATTTTCTTAAAACCTGCAAGATCACTTCAACTTTTCTTAAATGAGTAACTTTTATAACAGAGAGGCCTCCAAGAATAATAGTAACTTAATTATATTGAAAGGGCCATTTTAAAAATTAAATGGTAAAAATATAATTTTTTTAAATTAAAATGTGGTTAATTTTTTTTTACATAATTCAGTGTAGCATTTTTAAAATCTGCTTAACTACATCAATAACTCCAGGGGGTGACTTTAAATCTACCATGATTATAATGTATGTTGATTTTTCCACATATGTATATATGTAATACAAAACATATAGTTATTACATTTTTTTAAAAGTACAACCAGAGCTTTAATTTTCAAGTTAAGCTATTCCATTACATGATTTTTTTTTAGCTTTAATTATAGAACATTCCATAGTGTTTGCCATAGGATGCTTTTAGGCCTGAGCAAGGTCTAAGAAATACTGTAATGAAGTGATAACAGCATTAGCATGCAGAATAGACTTTAATAAACATGTATTGCTATTTGAAAAGTATGTGGGTACTTTTTACTGCAATTTTTTGACACTAAGACTTATTGATCACTAATTTCAAAGGGGAAAAAGGTTAATCCATCAGTCTTTCTGCCAAGAAGGTACTGATAGAAATTCTTTAGGTGACATTCTGAATGATCTGAGCTTTCCAGCTTTGCAAACAAATGAGTGATATGGCAAACATAATGTTCAAAACACATTTAACCAATTGATTTTCTCTCCTGTCCTAATAAGATCTATAGAGATATGAATGAGTGAACCACAAGCCAAGATTAAAAACTGCTTCATAAGAGAACATAACAAAGCAACATAAAGTAATAAGGTTACTGTAAAACATCATATCATCTATTATTTTTCTTCAGTTAACATTCATTATTGTAATAAATATTGTAACTAAACAATATGGCTTTTCTTATTGTTATCTTAAATTTTTGTTCAGACAAGTTTTGCATATTCTTATAAAATGATTTACATTTTTTTAAACTTTAGGGCTTACACTGATGTTGATGTTTATTCGACTTATATCCCGCACATATCTCCCAGAAAAGGACTCAGGGCGGCACACAAGAAATTAAAACAAAATACAAATATACAAATACATAATAAATATCATAGAACCAAATTAAACTTAGAAAAC
Organism: Rhabdophis nuchalis; assembly: GCA_039707465.1. Lineage (NCBI taxonomy): Eukaryota > Metazoa > Chordata > Lepidosauria > Squamata > Natricidae > Rhabdophis > Rhabdophis nuchalis. The sequence goes on from CM077647.1 coordinate 97,842,810, forward strand.
CCTGTGCTAAAATATTATTAAAATCCCTCAGATTAAAATTTACTAATTTAAAACTCAGTCATTATAAGGTGGTCACGCTAGGCCGGCTTGATGGAAAAAGTGCATCTTCAGGCACTGGCGGAAAAGGCGGAGGTCCGCGGAGTTCGGGAGGAAGGTCGTTCCAGAGGGTTGGGCCCACCACAGAGAAGGCCCTTCTCCTGGGCATCGCCAACCGGCATTGCCCGGCCGACGGCACCGTGAGAAGACCCTCTCTATGGGAGAGGATCAGTCGAAGGGATGTGTGGGGCAGTAGACGGTCTCGCACATAACTAGGCCCCGTGCCATGGAGTGCTTTGAAGATGGTAATCAACACCTTGAAGCGCACCCGAAAGGTCACAGGTAGCCAGTGCAGCTCGCGCAGGAGAGGTGTTATATGAGACTGGCTTGAGGCTCCCATAATCACCCGCGCAGCCGCATTCTGAACTAGCTGCAACCTTCGAGTGCACCTCAAGGGGAGCCCCATGTAGAGAGCGTTACAGTAGTCTAGACGGGATATCACAAGTGCTTGAGTGACTGTGCGAAGGGCGTCCTGGTCCAGTAAGGGGCGCAATTGGCGGACCAGGCACACCTGGTAAAACGCCCCCCTGGCCACGGCTGTCACATGGTCCTCCATGGTCAGCCGGGAATCCAGGAGGACACCTAAATTGCGCGCCCTCTCCACGGGGGCTAATAGTTCACCCTCTATGGCCAGTGTTGGACTCACCTGGCTAAACCAGGACGCCGGAAACCACAGCCACTTGGTCTTGGATGGGTTGAGTTTGAGTTTGTTACTCCCAATCCAGACCCGTACGGCCTCCAAACACCGGGACATCACTTCGACGGCATCGTTGGGGTGGTTTGGGGTAGATATGTACAGCTGAGTGTCATCAGCGTACAGATGGTACTCTACCCCAAAACCACGGATGATCTCGCCTAGTGGCTTCATATAGGTGTTGAACAGGAGTGGCGAGAGGACCGACCCCTGAGGTACCCCACATATGAGGGGCCTCGAGGTCAACCTCTGCCCTCCTGCCAACACGAATTGCGACCGACTGGAGAGGTAGGAGGAGAACCACCGTAAAATGGTGCCTCCCACCCCCAACCCCCCCAGTCATTGTAATAGGATACCATGGTCGATGGTATCAAAAGCCACGGAGCGGTCTAATAGGACTAGGATAGTGGAGCAACCTCTATCCTGCGCCCTCCAGAGATCATCCACCAACGCGACCAATGCCGTCTCGGTGCAGTGACCGGGTCGGAAGCCGGACTGGCGTGGGTCTAGATAATCAATTTCGTCCAGGTGACGGGGAAACTGCTGTGCCACCACACTCTCTACAACCTTCGCTAAAAAGTGGAGGTTGGAGACCGGACGGTAATTTACCAACAATGCTGGGTCCAGGGAAGGCTTCTTGAGGAGGGGTCTCACCACCGCCTCTTTCAGGGCGGTAGGCAAGAACCCCTTACTCAAAGAGGCGTTCACTATATCCTGGAGCCAGCCTTGTGTGGCCTCCCAGGATGCCAGTACAAGCCAGGAGGGACACGGGTCCAATAAACATGTGGTGGCCTTTAGTCTCCTCGACAACCTGTCCATATCCTCGGTAGTGACAAAGTCAAACTCCTCCCATAATATTGTCTCAAGGCCTGCATCGGAAAATCCCTCCAGACTACTTTCAGTGGGGGGCAACTCGCTCCGAATCTGAGTGATTTTATCCTGCAGATACTCTCCAAATTCCTCTGCTCTGCCCTGCAAAGGGGCTTCCCGCAGCCTCTGTTGAAGGAGGGAGCGGGTCACCTCAAAAAGGGCAGCAGGGCGGTTATCTGCGGATGCGATAAGAGTGGCACAATAATCACATTTGGCCACTCTTATCGCCACTAGGTAAGTCCTCAAATGGGATCTTACCAGTGTTCGGTCAGATTCGGATCGAGTGGATCTCCACCTACTCTCTAGGCATCTCTTGCGGCGTTTCATCCCCCTCAGCTCCTCGGAAAACCAGGGAGCCTGGGTAAGTTGATGCCACATGAGAGGCCGCAAGGGCGCGACCCGGTCCAAGGCCCCCATGGCCACACTATACCATGCAGCCACTAGGTTCTCAGTCGGGTCGCGGGTCAAGGTCGCAGGTAATGGCCCAAGCTCCATCTGGAACCTTTCAGGGTCCATCAGGCACCTGGGGCAGAACCATCTTGGGATCTCTGGTTCCACCTCCCCTTGGTGGGGTGTGACGATTGGAAAGTCCAGCCGAAGGAGAGAGTGATCTGTCCATGACAAGGGTATGGTGACTAGATCCCCTATTCCCAGATCACTCCTCCACTGGCCAGAGACAAAGATTAAATCCAGTGTGTGTCCTACGTCATGAGTGGGGCCTTGAACTACTTGGGTCAGGTCCATGGCCGTCATGGAGGCCATGAACTCCCGAGCTACCTCGGATGTCTCGCCTACCGATGGCAGGTTGAAGTCCCCTATGACTAATAGTCTGAGGGTATCAACCGCCACCTCGGCGACCACCTCAAGGAGCTCGGGCAGGGCTGCTGTTACATAGCGGGGAGCCAGGTATACAATCAGCAAGCCCAACTGCCTCCCTAGGCCCCACTTCACGTAGAGGGACTCACAGCCGGTAGTCTGTGGCACAGTGGTCTCTCTTGGCTTAAGACCTTCCCTAACAATAATCACCACCCCCCGACCCCTGCCAAGGCCCGTGGCTGATGAAATGCTCGGTAGCCTGGTGGGCACATTTCCACGATGGGTAATCCTCCCTCGTGGCCCAACCAGGTCTCCGTTATACCCACCAGGTCCGGCTCCCCCTCTGACACAAGGTCATTGATGAGGGGGGCTTTGTTAAGCATGGACCTGGCGTTGCACAACATCAGCCTAGGGCCCCGGCTCTGTGATCCTTGACCTCCTAGATTGCAGGGGGAACTCAGGGGGTTGGGGCATGTGACCGCTTGTAGCCAGCGGCCACGTTCCCCCAACAAATGGTGTGCTCCCTGTCTCCCACTGCCCCTCCCCCTCCCCAGGACTGGTCTGATGGGAAAACCCTCCGTGGGATCGACCCCTATTCCCCCCTCCTTATTGGACCTATTCGCTTCCCTATTAGTTCCGCCGGCCAGCGCACACCATGTCCAACACCCGACTGAGTAAACCCTCCCACCACCCTGGAACCCCCTAAAATCCAAATTAAAAATTTCGTTAAAACCCCCCTAAGTTTGCGCTTCACCCACCTCTCTGGATCAATCCATCCATCCTTGAGGTGGGCCCTTGTTAGACTTGGGGGCCACGCCTGCGAGAGGGGAGACTCCCGAAGGCAGAGGAGATCTAACCTTCAATACATAGTTGGGAACTAGATAGAATTACACAAAGGCCACGCTGGCCATAAAAGAGAGAATCAGCTAAGATATTTAACCGCAAGTCATAATAGAATAAAATAAAATTTGGATGATATGGAGAGATAGTAATTCCAAATAGGGTAGGAGAGATCTATCTGGTAGGGGGGTTGCGGGGGGATGTAAGATCAAATCAGAATAATACAGGGATTGTCCTGGCAGTCCGATTTGGAGGGTGTATGGTCCAAATGCCCTCCGTCGGGTCTCCGTCGGTCAGTTCAGTTCACCGCACGGCGAGGTAGTTTGCCGCGCACCGGACAGTTCAACCGCTCGGCATAGGTGGTTTCATCGCCCCAACCCATCCAACCCCTCTCACTTTCGTGTGGCCCAGTTTCCTAGGTGGCCCGGGAGGTGGGGGGGCACGGCCGGTTTAACACACCAGGACAACCTCGCCTCGTCTCCCCCAAACAGTCCGGGTGGGAGCCACATAGCCAGCTGGAATACCATGTGGCTGGCTGTTTTTCGTTGGCTGTGTTGGGCCTGCCGTTCCTCAGCCCAGCCGGTCACTCTGCCACTTGGCACAAGCTCCTCGTCCTCCTCGTCCTCTTCAGCCTCACAGGCCCTAATCTGCGTAGGTGCCGCGTGGCCTGTTGGTGCACCGCGCGGCCTGATGGTAAAACGCTCGGCCCGGTCCGGCAGGGCTTCCATCGTCGCCGCCCCGCTCAATCTCTCCTCGGTCCTTCCTCGGTCTTTCCTGGCTCCTCGGCCCGCTCCTCGGCCCGCTCACTCCTTCCTTCCTGGCACTTCCCGGCACTTCCTGGCTCTTTGGCCACTCCAGCCCCGGGTCGGGTGGGAACTGCATGGGCCGGGTGGGAGCTGTGCGGTTAGCTAACTCCCCGCGCGGCCAGATGATATACCAAACCTGGCCCGGCCTCCTCATCCCTCACCCTGGCTTCCCTGACCTACCTCCTCTCAGGCCACGCCCAGGCTGCTCCGGACCTCTCCGAACTCTCTGATGTTTCTCCGCCTCGCCCGTCACACCCTAAAAGACCGGAACGGTCCTGGTGTGATGGCAGGATAACAAGCTTGCAGGGCCAACCCTCGTAGGTGGTCAGTGAGAGCTGGCAGTGTCCTCCGAGGCCAGTACGACCCTCGGGCCCAGACTGCGTTCAAGGCATAGTCGCCATCTTCTCGCTGTATTATGTGTTATCAATGGGTTTTCAATTCAAAAGATCAAGATAAAAAAAGATTTAAAAAAAGATAAAAATTAAGGAAATAAAATAGGTTATAGAACCTGAATTGTACATAAATTATCTGTTGAACTTTATGAAAGTGGCTCCCACAACATACTGAAGTGTAGTTAAATACTCAGACCTGCAGAATGCCCTTTTGGAAAGCACCCGAACTCCACCTTTTCTCCCTTAAAGAAATCTGTATAACTTGATAACTATTCTTTTCTCCTTCTGATTTGTTTTGAGTTGATATATATTCAATAATTTGTTTTATATTTTTAAAGATTTGTTTTCATTTTAATTAATTAAAATAAGCAGGTAACTTACTGGTTGACAAATGGGCAATAAATTAGGACTATGAAAATGATTCTTCCCAGTTGTCAGCTTGTAAAGCGTTTCCATGACTACTATCAAGCTGCCATAGAGAAGGGAGAAGAATTTCATGCATACTTTTGGCCACAGTCAGTTCTCATATTCTTGCAGCTGGCATGTGAATGTGCATGTCCATAACCTGCCGTACCATCTTGTTGGCGAATGTGATTTATGACTTAGGCAGAGGGGAGGGGACACAGGGGTAAAGTTCAGATGCCATTAAGTGGAATTTAGTTTCGGCTATGCAGGAGTACATGCCAGAATGTTGATGCTAATAAATGAATGGATACCTTTTGAAATTTGTCTCGAGGCTCGTAAATTAATTAGGTCATCTTCTGGGAACTTCAGAGAGCTGAAACTGACTTCTAAAAATCTATCAAGATTTCCGGGTTTCCTGAATTCCGGGCTCTCCGAGCATTCCCTAATATTTGGGGTGCTTGGAGGGAAAATCAGGCAACAGGAGGCTGAAGAAAGAGACTGATTGCAGCTGGAGGTATGTGGCAATGCCAAGCAGCGATGCCTTTCCCAGAAGCAGAAGCAAGAAAGGATGAGTACTGGTGGAAATTAGCCCCTAAGGCAGCTGAAGTAGAGTTCCCTTACCCTAGTCTCCAGTTACAGGGAAGGGTCTCAAGCAAGCTGGCAAGAGTGGACTGGAGGTGGGACTGGGCACAAGGCAGGCTCCCAAAGCCCCAAATGGAATCCCTGGAGAGTGCAATAGAGCAACAGAAGGAGGATTTTGACTGGACCATCCTTGCTGATGAGGGGCCATCATGCCACCCAAAAGAGAGGGGGGAACAACTGATCCTGTTGAGGGGAAGAGACACAGACTAGCGTGCAGCCCCTCTCCTCCATCCAATAGAAGAAGAAGGAGCCTGAAACTGCAACCAGTGCCTCTCCCATGCAGCAGGCAGGATGCCCAGTGCAGACAAACCCCTCTCTCTGTCCAAACTAGAGGTGAGGAAGACGGCCCGCAGACATAGGATATCAAGGGGTCCCTGATGTGGCTCAGCCGTCTCTGGATGAGCTGCTGATGGACTCTTCTAGTGAAGAGTCCTATGAGTCTGCCCTGGAGGAGGAGGGAGACCTTGAGGAAGCAGAGAATCTGGTTGGCCACCAGGGGGTGCCAGGGTCATGGAGCAGTGGGGAGGATCAGGGGCAGTTTGTCCCTGATGCTAGATTACACAGGGCTGAGAAAAGGAGGCAACAGTTACGGAAGAGGCAAGCTCGTAAGCCCTGATGAGCACCAGCTGGTTGATGAGTGGCCCCTCCCAAGAGAGTTTATAAGGAAGGCTTTGGGGAGGGGTCATTTGCAGGAAACAACATTGAAAACTCCTCCTTGGAAATTCTGGCCAGTCGTACCTGTAATTCTCTGTCTGTCTCTGTTACGTAAGTCCAGTCTCACAGCCAAGTAGATAGTGGCAAGCAGCCAAGTAGATAGTGGCAAGCAGCCAAGGAGATAGTGGCAAGCAGCCAAGCTTGTGTGTGTGTGTCTGTCTGTGGGAGCAGAACAGGCCCCTAACCCTCCCACACCAGCAAGCAGAAACACCACGCACACATGAACCCCCCGCATCGAGCCCACAAGAACAACTGGCAACCACATCTGACAAAACCCCAGAAGCCAAACTGATTCTGATGGAATATCAGGACCTTGCAGAAGTATTCAGCAAGGATGAGTGCGATGTTCTGCCTCCTCACCATGAGACAGACTGTGCCACTGAAATCATCCCCAGGGCAAAACTACCCAAGCCCAAACTCTATGTCATAACACCCCGGAAAATGCAAGAGATGCGCAAATACATAGACAAAAACCTAGCAAGGGGATTCATTGAGCCAGCCAAGCCACGGGTCGCGGCACCAGTCCTCTTCAAGGAGAAAAAAGATGGAACTATGAGATTGTGTGTGGACTTTTGAGGGATAAAGGGGTGTGCATATACAATCTATACTCCCTCCCCCTCATGAAGGACATGCTATCTCATCTGGCCAAGGGAAAATCTTCACCAAACTAGACCTCAGAGAAACATACTACTGAGTATGTATCAGAGAGGGAAGGAGTGGAAAACAGCGTTCAACTGTCCCCTAGGGAGCTTTCAATTCAAAGTGATGCCTTTTGGACTGCATGGCCCCCCAGCAGTATTCATGCAGTTAATAAATGAGGTGCTGCAAGAGCACCTCTACAAGGGGGTCCTCATCTACCTGGGTTATGTCCTTATCTACACTGAGACCATGGATGACCACATACCCCTGGTCCGCCAAGTACTGGAAAAACCTCTGGTAGCCAAACTGTACGTCAAGGTATCAAAATGCAAATTCCACCATGCACAGTTACACTACCTGAGTTACTGAGTGTCAAATAAGGGAATAGAGATGGACCCAGCCAAAGTACAAGCCATCTTAGCCTGGCAACCCCCCTCATATCCGCAGACAGCTACAAAGCTTCCTAGGGTTCACGAACTTCTACAGGTAATTCATCCCCTCCTTTGCGAAAATTGCCAAAACCATAGCAGACCTCCTGCAGATAGGGAGCCCAGGAACGAAACCTCGTCCAGGACAATCCCTGCCAAGAGGCGTTCGAAACACTAAAAGAAAAGTTTGCAAAGAAGCCGGTGCTGAAGCATCCTGACCCTTAGCAACCCTTTGTGATCTAGGCAGATGCCAGCGACATGGCAGTGGAAGCAGGGCTACTCAAAAGAAACAACCAAGAAAACTTATAACCCTGCGCCTACACCTCCCACAAGTTCACAGACAGAAAGACGATGGGCTGTATGGGAAAAGGAGGCAGTGAGATGGGCTGTGTGGGAAAAGGAGGCAGTGAGATGGGCACTGCTGACCTGGGGACATCTATTGGAAGGGAGCCAGAAACGTTCAAAATCTGGACCGACCACAAAAATCTGGAGGCACTTATGACCTCATGGAAACTATCACCCAAACAAGTCCGATGGGCTCAAGCCTTCAACCGTTTTGATTTTGTCTTAAAGCACATTCCAGGGGGGAGAAACTTTCTAGCTGATGCCCTCTCCCGCATGCCTCAGTACAAATGCAAACAGGAGCACATAGTGGACGCCATCATTCCCTTTACTCAAACAACTGCCCAAGTGACCACCAGGTGGCAACGCCATGACTGGCAAGACCAACCCACAAGCAACCGAACCACGAGACTCAACTGAACTGCTAGCAGACCCCAAGTTCCAAAACAACCAACACATCTTGACAAAAAGAGATGACCTTTCATGGAAGGGGACAAAACTCTACGTCTCAGAATCCCTATGTACCCTAGTTCTCCAGAGGAGCCATGACACCAAACCGGCAGGCCACTTTAAGTTCCTAAAGACTTTCATTTAGCCCAGAGGCAATACTGGTGGCGTGGCATAAAGAAAGATGTGTTTATGTGAAAAGTTGCACAATCTGTGCCACAATGAAGAGACAACCGGGAACCCCTCTGGACTGCTGCAAACACTAGCAGAGCCAACAAGGCTGTGAGAGGAGATCACAATGGACTTTATAGTAGAGTTGCCAAAAAGTGGGGGAAACACGGTGATTTGGACTGTAATAGACCTGTTCTCTAAACAGGCACACTTCATACCCTGTAGCGGACTACCCTCGGCTCACAAGCTGGCTAAACTGTTTGTGAAGCATATCTACCGACTGCATGGAGTACCTCGAAGAATTATTTCAGACAGGGGAGTCCAGCTCATGGCTAAGTTCTGGAGGGAGTTCCTGCGGTCCATTGGGTCTCCTCAGAGTCTTCGTTCAGTTTTTCACCTGAGCACCAATGGGGCAGCAGAGAGACTGAACACCATGATAGAGCAGTACCTGAGATGCTACGTGAACTATCAGCAGTCCAATTGGGCAGACCTTTTATCTTTTGCTGAGCTTGCATACAATAATGCTGTTTACAGTAGCACAGGACTTACGCTGTTCAAAGTAGTGAGCGGCATGGACTTTGTCCCAGTGCCTGAGTATCCAAGGGACCCCTCCCCTCCTCAGTCAGCTTGACTGATTGGATGTTGATGCTGAAAGTAACTCGGGAAAATGTCAAAAAAAGCACTGGCTAAAGCAGCACAAACCTATAAGAAACAGGCAGATAAACACCGGGCTCCGCAACGGCCATTCTGGGTGGGAGAGAAGGTTTACTTCTCCACAAAATATTTGAGATTAAAACTGCCTAGTAAGAAACTGGGGTCAAAATTTATGGGACCATTCCCCATGGTAAAGATCATCAACCCAGTCACAGTGTAATTGAAACTGCCTTAATTGCTGGGGAAGATACATCCAGCATTTCATAGCAACCTCTTAAAACCTGTGATCAGATCCACTCTGAGACCGCTACCCTGGGAGTCCCCGGGCCCTGTGGTCATAGGGGGCCAAACCCATTATGAAGTTCAAAAAATCCTTGATTCAAGGTGGCACAGGAGACAACTCCAATACTTAATCAAGTGGAAGGGTTACCCCTTATCAGAGGCATCTTGGGTGAAAAGTAGAAAAATCCAGTCTGAGCGCCTTATAGCAAAATTCCATGCAGAAAATCCAAGCAAGCCTGGGGGAGGAACACATCCCTAAGTTATACACTTGCACTCAAATTGTTTTGTTTCACGCAGGTTGCTTTCGGGAAGTGAGGGGAGCCGGATGTCAGCTTGCAAAGCGTTTCCATGAGTACTATCAAGCTGCTATAGAGGAGAATTCCATGCATACCTTTGGCCAGAGTCAGTTCTCATATTCTTGCAGCTGGCATGTGAATGTGCATGTCCATAACCTGCCGTACCATCTTGTTGGCGAATGTGATTTATGACTTGGGCAGAGCGGAGGGGACACAGGGGTAAAGTTCAGATGTCATTAAGTGGAATTTAGTTTCGGCTACGTAGGAGTACATGCCAGAATGTTGATCCTAATAAATGAATGGATTCCTTTTAAACTTTGTCTCGAGGGTCATTAATTAATTAGGTCATCTTCTGGGAACTTCACACCAGTTTTGAGCCATGGAAAATATTGCAAGTATGCTAAAATACAATGAGACTATAGTTTTACTCAAACTGTCTAGGAGTAGCCCTCACTGAAAATAAAGTACTAACTAGAAAAAAATATGCAGAGAATCAAGCTTTGCAGCATACCTTATACCATGCTCATAACTTTATTTGTATATGGAAGAGAACTCAAAATAATAATCTAAATCAGGGATGTCAAACTCAAGACCTGTGGGCCAGATCCAGTCTGCAATGTGGTTACATCTGGACCACATAGCCTCCCTAGAAACAGCAAATGACTGGCCCACTGCATCTGGGAGCTAATCTACAACCCAGCAGCAGCCCTCTGGGTTGGAAGGTGGTCAGTCTTAGATTTGCGGGGGCGTCCTGCAGCCAGCGAGGGGCCACCCCCACCCATCCCCTGGGTACATGGACAGGAATCAATAAGCATGCACGGGATATAGTGTCCCTGTGGACTGTCTTCTCCCATAGGTTGATTGCATTCTAAGCACCTCCCTTTCACCAGGATGCTAGCAGCTGCATGCTCACTGCTTCCTATGTGTGTGTCCAGGGAGTGGGGCCAAGGCAGCTGGGTGGTCCCTTGCTGGCTGCAGGAGGGCCCCACAGGTCAGACCTAAGGCCGGGTGCATGAATCAATGCTGTCTGTGGCCTGTGTGCACTGCTCGCTCACATGTATAGGCCTTACTGTTTGAATGCAGGAATGAAGCCTTCAATCCATGTCCAGCCCACTGATTTGATTTGATTTTGATTTGATTGGATTTATATACTGGAGTTCACTGAACTGGGCCACTGTCAGCCTTCACTACTTGTTTCTCCTTATACTGCTTGGCTGCCATGGAAATGGGGAGGGTGGGGCGCTGGGGTTCAATTATGAAAGCTGGTGGAAAATTGGTGGAAGATGTTGCCGGCCGGTGTTATCTTTGGTCTAACGGTCTCACATTCCATGCTGGTGATGGCTTGCCCACCTGATGTCGGAGAAGAAAGTACATTGGACACTGCTAGGGGGGGTTAGGGCTATTAATACTCATTGTTCGCGCCTAAACTAGTTACTTCCTGCTTCACCTTGGTCTGTTATTCTTCGGTATTTAGTAAAAGTAACCTTATTCATTCCAAACAATGTCTAAGTGTGGTCTTTCTTGAGTACTTGAAGAAACGGATCCTGACATTAAGCAGGAAGTCACTAAAAATCACAACCTGATGTCGGAACCTGCCAAAGAGGAGCCTCCGGCTTCAGAGGATTTGCCAGCCCAAGTTATGGGAGAGACTGCATCCAATATACCTGCTCCAAAGGAGGACTCGAGGTCAGTGTTGGATTTTTTAGCCAGCCTAAATTTAAACCTGACAGCCGAAGAATCAGCTAAACCTCATCGCTGGTCAGAGGGAGTGGGGATGACGGGAGACATAGGCTCGGGGGTCAATACCACCAGACGCCGCCGCTCCTCTCCCAAGCCATCCATATCGGAGCTCCTAAGGGAAGAAAGGGAGTTAAAGGAGATGGCTGATGAATTACTCCGCCAGGCAAGCGACAAGAGGGAAACCCTGGATAAACTCTGGGGGGGGGGGCATTATCTGGAAGGCGAACAGTTAAAAGATACAGCAACGGCCGCTGCCCAAGAAATCAGAGGAACAACCCCTCCCCCTCCTGCACAAATCAGCAGAGAATTACAGAGGGGAATTCGCCCCCCCCCCCGCCGGCCTGCTAAACTCCCTCCCCTGGGCATTAAGTTTGATGGCGATCCTGAAAGTTTAGGATTTTTTCTGCTTCACGTTAGTGATTTTTTAAGCAGTACGTGGATGATTTTGAAGACGATGTTAAAATTAGGATTGTCTCTTTGGCCTTAGAGAACAAGGCTGCCAAATGGCTGGTTTCTCTGCATAATACTCACTCACCCTTGTTGCGGGACTTTGAACGCCTTATGACTGCGCTTAGAAGACGATTCGAAGACCCCCGAATCGAAAAAAAAGCTAGAATAAAGATGAGAGACTTACGCCAGGGGGATATGTCTGTGCAGGAATACACCCAAATTTTTCAAGAACTTTCTGTTTTTATGGTGGGCTATAGTGACAGGGCGTTAATGGATCTCTACACAGAGGGGCTAGATAAGGATATTTATCAAACATGCGTGAACAGATACCGGCCCGATTCCCTAGATGATTGGATTCAGCTGGCCGGAGATGTTGAGCTGGACCAGGCCCATTTACAAGATCCAGCCCGTTTTGAGAAGAAAAAACTATTTGGAAGCCCTGGGGCCCGATCCCCTGATAAAGATTCCCACAAGCAAAGGGGCGGGCGCAGATCGACTCCAGCGCGTCCAGGCTCTTGTTTTCACTGTGGGAAGGAGGGGCATTGGGCAAACAACTGCAGGTCAAAACAGCCACCACGCCCACATTCTTCTACTGAGGTTAGAAGACCTACTAAAACTCCGAGCGTGCGCAGTAGGCCGGCGATGAGTGGGATGGAGCCGCTTGACCGTATGGTAGCAGGGACATAAATCTTTGAACCAATCCAAGGGAGATCATCCCTGACAGTGCAATCACCGCAATCACCGGAATGTGCGGAATACCATTCATCAGTAAGTAACTCAGATTTAATACGAGCAATCAATTCAATCGGTGGGGTAGACTGGACAGCGGACTGACCCCTGGTCGACACGGGAGAAGCCGGTAACGTAAGCGGCATCATGGTTGCACAACTGTAAGTTTAGAAACATCATATTGGGGGTCTGGAGAGTGCATCAGCCATGAAATCTTTTCCTCCAGGAATATACTTGAGACGGAAGTTGAAACGATGGAAGTAATGTGCCCAACGTAGTTGCCTTGGGGACAGTTTGCGAGACAAAGTGAGAGCTTCCAGGTTTTTGTGGTCCGTCCAGACTTCAAATGGATGTGGGGCACCCTCAAGAAAATGACGCCAAGTCATGAGGGCCCAACGGACAGCAAATGCTTCCTTTTCCCAAATGGCCCAACCACGTTCAGTATTGGATAACTTGCGAGAAGTGTAGGCACACGGTTGAAGTTGGCCATGTTGGTTGAGTTGTAGTAAAAGTAACCTTATTCATTCCAAACAATGTCTAAGTGTGGTCTTTCTTGAGTACTTGAAGAAATGGATCCTGACAGCCACAGTCCCTCCTTGCTCAGTTGAAGGATTTGTTCCTACTGTTCCCTCAAACAGTAAGGCGACTGTGGAATTGGAATTGATTGGGCACACGAACCAACGCTGTCCGTGGTCTGGTTGCACTGCTCGCTTGCATGTGTGACTGACCACAACCACGCCCACCCCGGCCACCTAAGATCAACCACAACTATGAAATCGAGTTTGACACACCTGATCTAAATATTAGTAACATATTCCAATGAGTGAAAAAAGTAAATGAATATTATAAACGTGTTTGCATTCTTTTTTCTTTATTTTATTTTAGCTACAAATTCAAAAACATAATTTATTCTGTGTCTCTATGCTACTGTAAAGTATCAATACAAGTAAATTAAAATGTCTTCCATTTCATAAGGTTTTGTTTACCTATACTTCCTTCAAATGCAATAATCATCTCTGCCTAACTCCTTCGAAACAATATTTGAATTCTATTACTTATCTCTTACTGGTTAATAAAATACAAAACGAAGTATTTGTTTTTAAGAACTAATGATGCACAAATGAAAAAAGAGACAACATAAATAGCAGTGTAATTATTCTGACACTGTATAGAATTTTTTCTCATTTCTATTAAGTTTTTTGTGGGAGTGGCAGATTCATTGTAAATTCTAACTCTGAAGAAGAGTGTATTTATTTCTATTACTACCTAAGTCAAACACAGTTGAAACATCAATTAATGGAAGAGGATCTTAGAAGAAACAGATACATGATTCCTACCCAAAGTTGATCAATTATCTTAGAATAGACTATATCTTAGATCCCTGCTGGTAAACCTCTGGCACGCATGCCAGAGATGGCACACAGAGCTCTCTCTGTGGGCACATGCGACATCACCCCAGCTCAGCTCCATCACATTTCTTACTGTCATTTGCAGGGAAACAAAAGTTTGATGGACTAAAAAAATGTGCAAAAAACCATTCTACTTTCGTTGCAGTACATTTATTGTTGCTGCTCCCACGGCCTGCCCCCTACTCTCACAGTCTTGCGCAGCACGGTCAAATTTAGCACTGTCTCAGCTCAGCAAAAAAAGGAAACTGACATCCGGTCAGTTGCTTTTCCAGCAGAGCTACGGGTGTTGGGATGACCCATCTCCCTGCCAGCCAGCTGGTCTTCCAAGGGGTGGGGAGAGAAAGAGACTTACAATGAGGTGTTGTGTCTATTTAGAGAGAAATAGTAATAAATGTTGCGAGGAGGCTGAAATGAGGAAATGCTGCAGAACTGGATGGTAAAACTGTAGAAATATTAAAATAGGGATTTTTTCTGCTGATCAAGAGGAGAAATTAAAGAAATGCAGAAAGTAACAACTTGAATTTTAATTTCCAGTGCTAATTAGTTAACTAGTCTACTGGGGGATTAAAAAAATATTTTACAAACTCAAATCTGAGGTTTTTGGCTCAAATATGAGGGAGGAGAAATTATGAATTTCCTTTGGGCTGAGGAGAGTGAGATTTCATGTCTGAGGAATTACGCTCAATCCGGAAAACATTAGGAGAATGGGAGCCAGAGGGTGAACTTGGCACATTTAATTTTGCTGCATAGAGCTTTAAAATGTTTGGTGCTGCATACTTGAACTTGGATGATTTTATTTATGCTCCAATCCCCTGACACATTTAATTATAACCCTTAATATTTAATTTTTATTAAGTTCAGGGGTTCCTCTCCCCTAGGGAGGGAGGGAGAGAGAGAGGGAGGTAGAGAATATGAGAGTGAGAGAGGAAAGGAAAGAGAGAGGGGAAATGAGAGGGGGAGGGAAGGAGAGAAATGATATTACCAAAGTTTTTCTTTTTTACTGTTGCTAAATGTAATATTATAAAAGCAGAAAAAAATGAAGTGGCATAAAAGTGTATTTATCACATTTTTATTAGAACAGTTAGCTGAATTCTGCCTTGTTTATCATTATTTTAGGTAATAAAACCTCATTATTGAGGTTAAATTGTTGTGTTGGCACTTTGCAATAAATAAGTGGGTTTTGGGTTGCAGTTTAGGCACTCGGTCTCTAAAAGGTTCACCATCATTGTCTTAGATCATGGAAATCCAATTCAAATATGTGGAATAAGGCATAAGATTGTTTACAGGAAACCATCTTCCAGCACAATGTTTCCTAATATAAAAATAATCAGGAACTATACATGGCTTTATGGAAAGTGTGTCCTTTGACTTCTCCCTCTTGGCCCCCAACTGCTTAATCCCTTTTCAACTTGTTTAATATCATTTCAACCAAAAAGAAAAGTTAAACTAACCAGATATTAAGACTTCACTAATTTCATTCCTTATGCTCAGGAAGCCTATTCATAATGTTCTCAAATAAGAAATGGAAATAGTCAGGTATCAGAGGAATAAATTGTTAGTCTTTTCTCTCCAACATATATTCTTTGCTTTAAACAACTAAAATCAACAGAAATTTTAATAAATATTTAATATTTAATAAATAATGTAATTTAATCATGTAAATAATAATTAAATTAAATAACTAAAATATTTTAATAATGTAAATAATTTAATAATAAAGTAAATCAGCAAGTGTCATTTTGCCTTTATAAATCTATGGTGAGGCCCCATCTGGAGTATTGTGTACAGTTCTGGTCACCATACCTTCAGAAGGATATTATGGAAATGGAAAAGGTGCAGAGGAGGGCAACCAGAATGATTAGGGGGCTGGAACACCTTCCTTACCATCTGAGGCTGCAATGGCTGGGCCTCTTCACTCTAGAACGACGGCGCCTGAGAGGTGACCTGATTGAAGTCTATAAAATCATGCACGGTGTGGACAAAGTAGCAAAGAAAAAACTGTTTTCCCTATCGCACAACACTAGAACTAGGGGGCACTCCATGAAACTTTTGGAAGTTAGACCTCAAACAAATAAGAGGAAGTACTTTTTCACCCAGAGGATCACTGGTCTATGGAACTCCCTGCCAGAAGAAGTGGTGACAGCTGTCAGCCTCGACACCTTTAAGAAAGGATTAGACGAGTTCATGGAGGACAAGTGTATTCATGGCTATTATTATGGATGCCTAAGGACACCCTCCGGGTTGGAGAGATAGGCAGGATATTTCTCAATGCCATTTGCAGGGAATCATAAGCAGGTGAAGACATCTGCTTGGGAATACCCTGAAGCAAATGGTGAGCCACTGTGTGAGACAGAATGCTGGACTGGATGGGCTGTGGCCTGTTCCAGCAAGGCTATTCTTATGTTCTTATGTTCTTAACTACTACAACAGAAAAATAAAAGCAACTACAATTATCTAGTTATCTAATAAAAGAGATACAAAACAGATAATATCATCAAGTAAAATATATAGAATGCAAAATGAAGTTCTCATTGAAATAAGGTAGAAAGGATAAGATCCTAACCTCCAAAAATTCGATGCCACACCATAGCTGAAATTGCTTTGAGATGTATATTAACAGGATGCGGCACATACATGTTTTAATAAAAGACATATATAGAGAGAAATGCTTCCCATTTATATATACACTAAGATAGCGTGTCTCAATCTTAGCAACTTTGAGATGTGTGGACTTGAACTCCCAGAATTCCCTAGCCAACAGACTGGCTAGGGAATTCTGGGAGTTGAAATTCACACCTCTTAAAGTTGTCAAGTTTGAGAAACAATGCAATAAGTTTTGAGTACTTATTTGTGTATACTACCCATCAAACTTGTGCAAAAGATAAAATATTAAGCATATAAAAAATTAAGTTATCCACAAATAATAATAATAGATTTACGTATCATGAAACTACAATCTCATGACTTGTAATAAGTCCTGCATAAGCTTGCCTCTGCTTAACTGAAGCAATGAGGGTCGCTTTAGTAGTGCTATGGTACAGATGGAGCAGCAGCTTCAGACAAAGCAAGTAGGCAGTCCTTTCCCAAGTTTGCAGTTATAGCTAAGTGGCTATGGATCAGCTAGAGCCTTGCTAGGTAGGAGTCCAGACCCTCTTTAGTACAAAGGAGTGCCTCTTTCCTCCTCTAAAAACAGGGTTTTTTTTCATCCCGGCAAATCAGGTTAATAACTGCTGAATTTTGGATCACACAAAGTCCATGTTCATTTTAACGTTAACATTTAACATTTAAATTAAATGAACTTAATTAAATAAGTTCATACTACATACAGAAAAAAGGAATGGGGGGAGGGGTAACAGAAGGGGTTATCTAAATCAGAGGAACCCTAGTCCTGATCTGTGGACTGCTACCAGTCCATAGCCCATTGGAAATCAGACAAAAGGAATAGGGGGGAGAAGTAACAGACGGGGTTGTCTAAATCAGGGGTACCGAAGCCCGGTCCACAGCCCATTGGAAATCAAGCTGCACAATGACAGATGAACATATGAAGTTCACTTGTGCAAGCAGCAAGTGCACCACTGCAAGCATCCCCTTCCTGTTGCTGCCAGTCTGCAGTCAGAAAAGTTGAGGAATGCTGATCTAAATGATTTCTGTATAATGGCTTTCTTTCTTTCTTTCTTTCTTTCTTTCTTTCTTTCTTTCTTTCTTTCTTTCTTTCTTTCTTTCTTTCCTTCCTTCCTTCCTAAAAAATTATTTCAATATCAAATTCCTTTTCCCACTGAAATAATTTTAAATCCTTACAAAATATAGATTGCAGTTCTCAGTGACTAGTTAATTTATTTGTAACCACATATGGATAGATCTAGTTTGGTTTAGCTGCTAAAGCATCAGACTAAAAAATGGAGATAGTGATTTCTAATCCTATATATGGGGAAAAAAACGGAATAGCCTTATGACAATGTTTCAGCTGTAGGAAGGAGGAGCAAAAGCAACTGTCTGAAATCTTGCCAAAAAAACTGCTAGTTGTCAGGAACAAAAAATAAGCTGATACACACATACACACAAACAAACAAACACATATATAGAGATACAAACACAGAGACATACAAAACACATACAAATGATATCCTGCGTTCATTTAAGAGTTTCAAGATCCTTCTTCTATTTTCTTCCCATGGCTATTAAAATTCCCCAAAGCACCTATTTAGCTTTCTTGTCTTTTGAGATGAACAACTATAACTGTATTATTTTATACAGTAGAGACTTGCATACTCTACTCTATAGAGGCAATTAGACACACACCATTAATCAGGTCTCTTCTTTCTGTCCAAGTTAGAACCTTTTATCAACAGGATTACTTATACATCACCAAAATTTTATTCTGATTAATTTGATCTTTTCATAAAACTATCAGTGTTAGCTTTCACAAACAGACATTTTTCCATTAGCTCAAAAACATTCAGATGCACCTTTAGTCAGCAGTAACACTCAAACCTGGTCAAATAAATAAAGAATAATTGATATATTGCAAAATAATGAACTAAATTTCTTTTTAAAATGCATAGATTATGGAACAGGATTCTACTGGATCATAATATTTTAGATGACTTTAAAAGAAAAATAGCTCAATTGCATTAAATTATTTCATATATAACCAATCTGTCCCAGCAGAATAGTAATCATCAAGAAAGAATAACAAAAGAAAATCAAGGGTATTATGATATTATTTTCTCATAAAAGGTCCTATTCTTCCCAGGACTCTGAAAAATATACTTATTTTGAAGTATTCTTTTAAAATCTTCATTCATTTTAGTATATACCTCCTTTGAATATGTTGCATTCCTTGTATCTCCTCCTAAAATTGTACCTAATAAATTTCATTTAAATGGTTTTGATTACTCAAGATCTTTTATTTTTAGAGTTCATACTATATTTTTAAAAAGGATATTTAAATAATACAATATCCTTTGGGACAGGATTAAATTCTTGATCCCAGATATAAGTTGCTTGAAATGAAATAAAAATTTGTTCATAAAAGTATTATGAAGTTGTGCAAAATCTATCTATCTATCTATCTATCTATCTATCTATCTATCTATCTATCTATCTATCTATCTATCTATCTATCTATCTATCTATCTATCTATCAGGATTTACCTTATTGCACTTGCAGATAAATGCCCATAAGAGCCACTAGCTGAAGAACTGCTACGGGAATTGTTCAGAATTGTCACCAAGGAGTTTGGAGATGTGCGGATCATGGTCTGAAGGTCAAAACTATGATCAGACAGCGGTGATAAGGACAATGTTCGTTTTCGACTTGGTCTTGTTGGTAGCCTGGGACTTGAAAACCTAGTGCCTGTTGTATTTAAAAAGAAACAACCCCACAATTATTTATCAGAGCACGAATTCTCTTTTATTATTGCTGCTGGCAGTGGATATAAAGAGTTTAGATACTAGTACATGCTTTTGACAAGTGCGCTCTTTTCACTTATGATCTACTAGATACAACTGAAAAAAATTAAGAAAAAACATTTATCTTTCCATTGCTTACCTCAAGAGAGCTTCTTGGTTAATGTGCAAACAAAATGATAAATTGCTAAACAAAAGGAAAAGACTTTTATATGTTATCTTTTGTATTTTCAGTGATTTATGAATCTGATGGCTGCTTAGACTTTCACTTTATTAATTCACTAGAAGCAAGGAGATGGAGTGGTTCAAATCTAAGCTAGTACTTAACTCAAAACCGTTTCTAAAAATTGCTAAAAAGGTTTCTAACATATATTCACCCAACTTAAGGAAACTTAAGATGCATGGTTTGTTCATGAATAAAGTAAAAATTTGTCCAAAATATTTATATGTATTTATATTTTATATTTTCTCCAGGAGGCTTAGAAGCAAATAACACTTAAAGCTTCCTAGCAATTCTTCTGGATTTAAACCAGTACCCTAATTATTATTTTAAGATAGCATAAATGTATTTATTTTATTCATGTAACAATCCTATAGGAATTAGCTTTTAAATGCACCAGTACTTTCTTCTAATTAGGTTTGGATATATGGATATTAATATATATAATTTAAAAATAAAATCTGGAAGCATTCAGAATGAATTCTGAAATTCACTGTCAGTTAAATATTCACTAAATTTTAATTCTCAAACTTAGCCTTTATTACGATAAAGAACTGTATTCAGTGAGAAGGCTTTAACTATGTATTATTTTATCCAATCCATAGGATTATATTCTTGATATGGCAAAGTGGCATATTTATTTTAATAAGCACCTTTGTAAATCTTCCAAGCCAAATGTTTTTTTTAAACTCATCAATATATTTGTCTAAAGAATTTGAATTGAATTTGAATTTATTCGAATTTATACCCCGCCCTTCTCCTTGTTAGGACCCAGAAAATAAAATTATTCTGTTGAATGAAACATATAAAGTAATCTAGCCACAATGATATGCTGAAAAAAATAGTCTATAAAAGGGTAAGCCACCAATAAAAATCCACTGTGCATTTGCTCAAAATATTTGCTGTTTGAATTCTTGCTTTTTTGCTTCTATTATGACATTATCTGAATTCTAGCTATATTCAATATTTACTTCATGTTGGAAATCTTTGGTCACAAGTAAGACTGTCAATTATCTCCAGCATCTGGTTTGTGATTCCCTTTTTTCTTCTTTGTTTCTATAAAACTACAAACAAAACATGTTGCTCCAGTTGTGCTCAGGATATAGTATTGACAAGTGGGTAGAAAATTCTTGCCTAACCTTCTTTTCATCTCTTGTTTATGTCCTGCCACTGGCTGCGTGGTTCTCTGCTACTTTGATTTAATGTAGAATTTAAGATTCTTTGAAATTATGGTGTCCTTTCGTTGCCTTTGAATGAAAACAGTTATCAAAGTTTATAAGAAAGTTTAAGATAGCAAACTTATATAAAGGAACAGCGAACTTAAACACTATGCTTAAAGAGTTCCTCTTCATCAGACTATAAAGCAAGAAAAATTATAGCTCCTGAGTCCATAGTCATCTAATTCTAGCACGCACCATTTGTCTCTAAGATAGTAGCTGCCACTAGGAGTTTTATGCTACACATTGATGCACAATTCATCTGACTCTGCTATACATAATTAAATATTTCTTAATTCATCTAAAACATATTTTTTTTAAAATTGGGGGGATCAAGGAGCATCAAGTCCCTTAACCTTTGGTTGTTACCTATTAAATGCAGAATTATATTTTGGGAACTTACAGCTCTGACTGTTCTGAAGACTGACTGTGGGTAATTATGTTGGAAGCTAAATAGTGTATAACTATTTAGACCTGCTAGGTCTCCGGAATCTATTGGTAGATTTCAGTTTAACCAATTATAGTCAAGGGGATGGTCATTGTGACAGTGTATCTACTATTTCTGATCTTTCTATCCATAAAATGCTGCAGTGAAATATTTGAACTATACTCCAATTGTCTACCAGTCATAATTTGAAGTTCTGATGTTTAAAAACCCAGGTCCTGATTATCTCATAAATCACTTCCTCTGCTATATACTTGCCCAATTACTTAAATCAGCAGGGGAGGCTCTTTTTAAAAACCTCTTACTTCTTGAAACATACTTGTCTTGTGTGCTAGAGTCATCTATTGTGTGACGTTCAAGCCTTGAAATGTTCCCTACGTAAGTGTATTTAATTGTATTATTTTTTATTCTTACATTTTATAATTCGTACCTTTAACATCTGCATGTCCCCTTAAATGATATAGAAACATAAAACTAGGATATAAATAAATCAAATAAATAATAGTAATGGCTACTATTCAGCAAATCTCATGTAAAGTAGGATGATGGTTGGTAAATTTAAGACGATTGGTATATTATTTGATTATATACAATCAAATATCTTTACCTCTAATAGCTTCTCATGCTAGAATAATAACAATAAAATTATTAAAGCATTAATTAATAATTAAATTAAATTAATGCTTTAGTAAGTAATTTTATTACTTTTTATTATTCTATCATGAGAAGGTATTAGGGGTAACGATTTCATTAAAACAAAGCCAGTTATTACCTTTTAGTTCCCTTAATCTACAGTGAGTAGTAGTTCAGGAGCAATAGAGGGGAATAATTTTTTATTATGTGATTTATTATCAGCAAAAAAAAAAGTCAATGAGTTCCAGAAGCAGATAATGAGAATTTAAGAGATTTAATGGCTACAATTTTAGCGGATTATACTAAGAAAAAAAATGAACTTATTTGGGGGGACATTGATTTGATTTATAGAATTAATTCAGCATATGCCAGAATAAACGATGTATCCAGAGAGATACATATTAAATTCATAAGAAGGTCAACAAGGGGTGAGATACTGAGAGCACAAAGAGGGGGGGGCTTTGATATATCAGCAAAATGAGGTGGCCATACTGAAGCAGATCCCTAAAAAAATACGAGATATAAGAAGGAAATATTCCTTCCTATCGAAAAAATTACATAAAAAGGGGATGTGGTTCAAGTGGTTGATGCCCGAGTGGATGCTGGTATTCTGGGAGGGAGGAAGAGTTAGAATGAAAACAGTGGAAGAGGCGGAAAATTTTCTTAAAAAACATTCCTCAATCCTGGATGATGACGATATGGGAATGGGAGGGGCCACGGCTCCGCCTACTGGAGGGGTGGAGGAGAAAGAAACAATACCAAAAAGGCTCAGATCACAAAAATAACTCTTTTTTTCTTTTTTTATGTATGGTAATTCCTGTATGGATGTTAATAGAAACAAAGTAATTGAATGTATGAAATTTTACTTTTGACTATGAAATTTATGATTTAAAATATATGTACCCCTTCATATTTTTATTATTTCCTAATGGAACTTACACAAGAAGACTCGGAGGCGGTCACCAACCCCGATGTGGAAGCTCTAAAATATTGTTAAAATACCTTACCTACCCCTTTCCTTTTATAAAATGTTAAAACCAATAAAAAATTATTTAAAAAAAAAAGTCAATGACATGAGATTAGTCATTTAAATTTAAAAACAAAATCCAAATCAAATAGAGTTGCCAATTCAAAATAATGTAAACATGTGTTAAACATTGTATTTAAAAATACAATGTATGGAAAAAAGCACAGGTTCTTTAACACAATGTGACACAGATTTTATTTTTTATTTTATTTATATTTATATCCCGCCCTTCTCCGCAGAGGAGAATGTTTTTAACATTTAGCCTTAAATATAATTATAGGGTTATTGTTGTTAATCTTAATGTTGACTTTCTGCTAATTATTATTTTTTAAATTGTTACCTTTGTGACCTTTGTCACAATTTACGAGGAAAAAAAACAAAATAATTACCAGAAAGTCAAGATTTGAGTTTATTAATAAACTCAATAATTAATAAATTCAAAGGGTATATTCTGCATGATGAATGGTAGGACATTCAAATTCCTGCTTAATTAAAATTAATTTACTATACATTAATATTGAAATAGTTTTAATTAGTTTTTGCAAACACTAGCCTCTTTGTTTAGATAAAAGTTCTATTGCCTGACTAAACAAATTATTATCAAATAGAGCAGGTGAAGTTAAAATGACCTTTTTATAATTCATTCCTAATTTATTTCTCTACTGATTGTTTAATCAGTCAGCTTGTAATATATTGTTTAATACCAAAAATAGTCCTTACGAGAATAATTGCTGGTAATATGACACAAAAATACTGCTTACTTAAAGAAAAATATTGATGACAGATCACCAAAAAGAATTAACCCTTTTTATACTGTTCTTGAGGTTGTGACTACATCCATCTGTTTTGGAATTCCATCCATGCCCTATTATTTTGGAGTACAGTGAAGGAGAAGAAGCTACTATATATAGAATATTAGACTGCATTTCTTACTCTGGCTGTTGACCTTCTTTCAATGAAAAAAAACCTTGCTAAAAAGGCCTTTTTCATTCTAAAGAAACAGACGTCAAAAGATTGCTTCCTTTTAGAAAATATTTACCATATTTAGTTGCTTGGATTTATTTCTGTGAATTGAATTTTGTATATCTGCAACTTTTTAGATGCTCATTTATGAGAGATTGTAACTGAATTAGTTCATAGAAAAAAATGTTCAAATTAGACTCCCTTATATGAATTATATGAATTATAGTAATAGATAGTGTTCATTGTCTGTCTTATTTGAGAAAATTCTAGCATAGATAAAAAACTTTACGAGTGTCTCTGCAGTATTTAAAAACGATGACTTTTTAGATAATTAACAGAAAATATGTTTTTTATCTATACATAAGAGGATTACCTATGAATTCCTAGTTATAATTTATGCCATTATCTATGAATGTAAGAGCTACCAATGTAAGGGCTTTCGATACCATTGACCATGGTATCCTATTGCATCAACTGGAGAGGTTGGGGGTGAGGGGCACCGTTTTACGGTGGTTCTCTTCCTACCTCTCCGGCTGATCGCAATTTGTGTTGGCAGGAGGGCAGAGGTCCACCTCGAGACCCCTCACATATGGGCGAGACCCCTCTGCAAGGGCGAGCAGAGGAATTTGGGATTTATCTGCAGGAGAAAATCACTCGGATTCAGAATGAGCTACCCTCCATTGACAGTGGTCCTGTGGGACTGTCCGAGACTAGTCTTGAGGCTCCTTCTTGGGAGGAGTTTGACTTTGTTACCACCGAGGATATGGACAGGTTGTCAAGGAAACTTAGGGCGACCACATGTTTATTGGACCCGTGTCCCTCCTGGCTTGTACTGGCATCCTGGGAGACGACACGAGGCTGGCTCCAGGGCATTGTCAACGCATCTTTGAGTGAGGGGTCCTTACCTGCCGTCTTGAAAGAGGTGGTAGTGAGGCCCCTCCTCAAGAAGCCGTCCTTGGACCCAGCTTTATTAGAGAACTATCGTCCGGTCTCCAACCTTCACTTTTTGGTGCAGGTTGTTGAGAGTGTGGTAGCCCAACAGTTTCCGCGACACCTGGAGGAAGTTGATTATCTACACCCGCGCCAGTCCGGCTTCCGACCCGGTCACAGCACCGAGACGGCATTGGTCGCGTTGGTTGATGATCTCTGGAGGGCGCGGGATAGAGGTTATTCCTCTATCCTCGTCCTATTAGACCTCTCGGCGGCTTTTGATACCATCGACCATGGTATCCTATTGCACCGACTGGGGGGGTTGGGGCTGGGAGGCACCGTTTTGCGGTGGTTCTCGTCCTACCTCTCTGGTCGGTCGCAATATGTGTTGACGGGAGGGCAGAGGTCGACCTCGAGGCCTCTCTTATGTGGGGTTCCTCAGGGGTCGGTCCTCTCGCCCCTCCTTTTCAACACATATATGAAGCCGCTCGGTGAGATCATCCGTGGTTTTGGGGTGGAGTACCACCTATACGCTGATGACACTCAGCTGTACATATCCACCCCAAACCACCCCAACGATGCCGCCGAAGTGCTGTCCCGGTGTTTGGAAGCCGTACGGATCTGGATGGGTGGTAACAAACTCAAGCTCAACCCTGCCAAGACTGAGAGGCTGTGGTTTCCGGCACCCCGGTTCAGCCAGATTACTCCAACTCTGGCCATTGGGGGCAAAACACTGGCCCCTGTGGAGAGGGTGCGCAATTTGGGTGTCCTCCTGGATTCCCGGCTGTCCATGGAGGACCATGTGGCGGCCGTGGCCAGGGGGGCGTTTCATCAGGTACGCCTGATGCGCCAATTGCGCCCCTTACTGGACCGGGCTGCCCTTCGCACAGTCACTCAAGCTCTCGTGACGTCCCGACTCGACTACTGTAATGCTCTCTACATGGGGCTTCCCTTGAGGTGCACTCGAAAGCTACAGCTAGTCCAAAACGCAGCCGCGCGGGTGATTATGGGAGCCACTAGATGCTCCCACATAACACCGATCCTGCGCGAGCTGCATTGGCTTCCTGTGGTCTTTCGAGTGCGCTTCAAGGTTCTGACAACTATCTTTAAAGCGCTTCATGGCTCGGGGCCTAGTTATATGCGAGACCGCCTCCTGCCCCATACATCCCTTAGACCGATACGCTCCCACAGAGAGGGCCTTCTCAGGGTGCCGTCGGCCGGACAATGCCGACTGGCGACACCCAGGGGAAGAGCCTTCTCTGTGGTGGGTCCAGCCCTCTGGAATGACCTACCCCCTGAATTACATACCATCACCGACCTCCGCCTCTTCCGCCAATGTCTTAAGACATATTTGTTTCAACAAGCCGGCCTAGCCTAACCTCCCATGGGGACTTTTAGGTAGTTTTAAATTGGGTTTTTAAAATTTGGTTTTAGCGCAGGATAGGTTTATTTAATAGTCTTTTAAATTATATTTATTGTATTTTGTATGTCTTTTAAATTTCCTGTGCGCCGCCCTGGGTCCTCTGTGGAGAAGGGCGGGATACAAATTTAAAAAATAAATAAATATGGGGTGCCTCAGGGGTCGGTCCTCTCGCCGCTCCTGTTCAACACATATATGAAGCCGCTGGGTGAGATCATCCATGGTTTTGGGGTAGAGTATCATCTGTACGCTGATGATACACAGCTGTACATTTCTACCCCAAGCCACCCCAACGATGCTGTCGAAGTGATGTCCCGGTGTCTGGAAGCCATGCAGGTCTGGATGGGAAGGAACAGACTCAGACTCAACCCATCCAAGACCGAGTGGCTGTGGTTTATAGCGTCCCGGTACAACCAGTTGACTCCATCACTGGCCATAGGGGGTGAACATCTAGCCCCCGTGGAGAGGGCACGCAACTTAGGCATCCTCCTGGATACCCGGCTGTCTATGCAAGACCATGTGACGGCCGTGGCCAGGGGGGCGTTCCACCAGGTTCGCCTGGTGTGGCAGTTGCATCCCCTACTGGACCGGGATGCCCTTCGCACAGTCACTCATGCGCTTGTGACATCCCGGCTAGACTACTGCAACGCTCTCTACATGGGGCTCCCCTTGAGGTGCACCCAAAGACTACAGCTAGTCCAGAATGCGGCCGTGCGGGCAATCTTGGGAGTGTCTAGGTACTCCCATGTAACACCGTTCCTGCGCAAGCTGCACTGGCTACCTGTAGCCTTTTGGGTGCACTTCAAGGTGTTGATTACCACCTTTAAAGCGCTCCATGGCACGGGACCTAGTTATCTGCGGGATCGCATCCTACCCCATACATCCCTTCGGCCGATTCGCTCCCACAGAGAGGGACTTCTCCGGGTGCCATCCACTAGGCAATGCCAGCGGGCAATGCCCAGGGGAAGGGCCTTCTCTTTGGTGGGCCCAACCCTCTGCAACGACCTACCCCCCGATCGTAGAACAACTACGGACCTCTGCTCCTTCTGCCAGAAATTAAAGACCTATTTTTTCCATCAGGCCGGTCTGGCCTAATCTATTTCACTTAGCCTATAGTCTGAAGCTCAAATTGTTTTAATTGGGTTTTAAACGGGGTAACAGTTTCAATGATTTTAAAATTTTAGCACAGGGGATAATTATTTAATTCAGTTTTAATTATTTATCATTGTTATGTTTATATGTTTTTTAAATTCCTGTGCACCGCCCCGAGTCCCTTTGGGGAAAGGGAGCGGTTTACAAATCCAAATAATAAATAAATAAATAAATAAATAATACCAGATCTAAGCTGCCAATATCTAGACAACTATCGCAGTAGATGCTAACAAAGAGTTAAAGTTTTATGGATCTATTTGCTGCCATGTAGTTGATCTAAGATTCTTTGCAGGCATGATCTGGTGTTCCTATGCAATTAATAATTATGTTTCTTAGAAGAAGTTTGCTGAGCACATTTTCATGACAGAATAAAATTTATAAATAGCACTCAGATAATCTCTCTTCTGTATTGTAAGATTTGTGCTTACATTTTTACTGGGGAAACAGCAAAATATATATATCAAATGGGAGAATAAGGTGAAGATCAAGCTACTAATGTTTATGAAGGACAGGTACTGCTTGACTTACAACAATCTGATTGTTGATTTAATGGCCTTCAAAGTACTTCAAACTCTTGCAAGATGTTGCACATATTCCATGGGGGTCACATGATTGCAATATGGATGCTTGGCAAACTGTTTGCACTTATAACTGATTGCTAAGTATCTGATTATCACATGATTTAGATCAGTGGTGGGATTCCATTTTTTTTTACTACCGGTTGGCTTGTCCGTGTACGTGATGCTTCTGTGCAGGCTACATGCAAGTATCTCTCTGCTCAGAGTTGAAAATCCTGTTAGGATTTCAGCAGAGAGAATTGCAGGTCATGAGCAAAGAGACATTCACACCCAGCCTACACTGGACCTCCCAGGATCTCCTCCATTTCTGTGAAATAATCCACACTCCTTACCTGGGACTTCATCCACTTAAACCACAAATCATTTAACAACCACAACCAGGAGTGCTGGTCATTGAGTAAAGCAGTCACATGATACCTTGCTTAAAGTCTGCTTCCTCAACAACTGAGATTCCAATCACAATTGTGGTGAGAACTGCCTGTTAGACCCATATGAAAGATTGTATCTGATTAAAAAAAAGATTAAATTGATTGATCTTCCTAAAGATTTGGACATCAGATATTAAGTTTCTATTATGGGCTGCTTTACAATTTATAATAAAGATGTATAGTGAGAAACTGAGCATTTTTATGGTTCTCAGCAAATTTCTAGATATTCTCTTCCACATTTATTTCTTTGTTTATTTTATTTTATTTTATTAAAATTATATTAAATTTATTTGATGGTCTGTTTATTATAAAATGCATAAACCATCCTTTCTATCATGACTTCACACACATTGCCTTATGAAAGACCAGGGAATGATTTCTTCAGTCAAGTGAAAGCTGAGGTAGAGGCTAAAAAATCAAGCTTTGATGCAAATATAATGCAGAAAATATGCCTGAATAGCAGGCATAGAGCAACACGTAAGGGGGGTTCAATAACAGCTTAGGACAGCATCAATGAATTCTTCAAAACCAGTTTGGTCATGTTCAAGACAAGGAAATTTAGCATGACAGAGTGACTGCCCATGAAATATAAGCAAAATATTGTTTGAGCTACACTACCCGAGGTGATTAGTGGTGGCATATTGTTCAATGCACTACTGAGTTGCAACTGTATAGTACTCTGAGATATATTATGATGAAATGTTTGGTTGTAAATGTTGTTCTTGGACATGTTTTCACAAGCTGAATTGTTCCAAAGAATATTTAACAGTGCAAATACTATGATACCCAGTTTTCATCAAAATGATATGCACAACTCCCAAAATGTAATCAAAATGGCTAACATCTCCTGCATAAATTTGTTAAATTTATTTCTTTTTAATAATTTATAATGTAAAATACAAAAATACAAAAGCAAATAATAGTAAAAATAGGAGAGGGAAAAGGGAAGAGAAAAATGTACAAAAACCCATCATCAATGTTTCAGTTTTTTCCACCTCAAGACAAAAGTCCAGAAGTGGTATCCAAATAGAGACAAAAGTACTTGTGTGTGTGTTTTTTTTCCCTTTTATCGAAGCAGTCAATTTCTCTATCTCTGCTAACTCCATCTGCTTTTGGAACCATTCATCCATTCTGGGGATTATTATTAATAATAATAATAATAATAATAATAATAATAATAATAATAATAATAATAATAATAATAATAATAATAATAATTTAATTTGTAAACTGCTCTCTCTCCCCGGAGGGACTCGAGGCGGTGCACAGGGAATTAAAAAATACACATATATAAAACCAACAGACATTATAATACAATTTTAAAATGAATTAAACCTGAACCCTGCGCTAAAATCCCCGACTATCTAAAAAGTAATACCCCTAAAAATCCCTAATAAAACAATTTGAATATTCAGCTTGAGGTAAATGGGTCGATTAAGCCAAGCCGGCCAGATTGAAGTGTCCTTCCATTTTTATGCATAATCTTGCTTATATATATATATATATATATTACAATTACAATTACAACAATTACAACAATTACATATATATATATACGTTGTATAACGTAATTCTTGGCTCATAAAAACTAACACACACACACACACACACACACACACACACACACACACACACACATATATGTGTAGATTTTGGTTTATTCGGGTCTTTTCCCGTGTAAAATGAAAGGTGTTTTTGCAACGTTTCGATGGGATCACCCCCATCATCATCAGGCTTCGGCCTTGGCTTTCTTTTTTGCAAGAAAGCCAAGGCCGAAGCTCCTCCCTTAATTAAGGTCTCCTCCCTTAATTGGGGCCTATTAACAGGTTGTTGTGAAACAATTACCTATGTGTGTGTGTGTGTGTGTGTGTGTGTGTGTATGTGTGTGTGTGTGAACACCGTGGTAAGATTAATTAATTAATTGGGGCTTACCAGGGTGTTGTGACACAAGCATATACTTATTTCCCTTGTCTCAGCTGATCAGGAGGAGAACCTGGCACACTTAGTAGCTAAAACATCTGCCTAACATGTAATACAGCCCCGTTTCAAATCCCAGTAAGGGTATGGCTAGCTGATGAGAGCTAAAAAGCTCGAAATAGATCTATACTAGTCTCCCTTATCTATTTATTTATCAGCTCAAAAACCTAACATACATAAAGTTATATATATATATATAATTCTGATTATATATATATATGAGAGAATATTTTCACAGCTCCTGTTCAGGGCCCCTTTAAGGGAGGAGACTTAACGTCATCCCTCTCTGCCCTTCGACTCAACCCAGAGAACATCCAGACAGAGAACAAATTAGTTTGCTGCTGTGTGAAATTTTTTAGATATGTGTTAGATTTTTAAGGGCTGAAAATAAAGAGACCAGGATGGATCCATTTCAGGCTTATTAGCCTTCTTCAGCTGGCCATACTCCTTCTGATGGGATTTGAACCGGCACTTTCCAGCATATGAGACAAGCCTTTCTATGCCTTGAGCTATCCGGTTTTCCTGATTACATCAGCCATTTACAGGACTCTTATTAATGAGAGAATATTTTCACAGCTCCTGTTCAGGGCCCCTTTAAGGGAGGAGACTTAACGTCATCCCTCTCTGCCCTTCGACTCAACCCAGAGAACATCCAGACATAGAACCAATTAGTTTGCTGCTGTGTGAAATTTTTTAGATATGTGTTAGATTTTTAAGGGCTGAAAATAAAGAGACCAGGATGGATCCATTTCAGGCTTATTAGCCTTCTTCAGCTGGCCATACTCCTTCTGATGGGATTTGAACCGGCACTTTCCAGCATATGAGGCAAGCCTTTCTATGCCTTGAGCTATCCGGTTTCCCTGATTACATCAGCCATTTACAGGACTCTTATTAATGAGAGAATATTTTCACAGCTCCTGTTCAGGGCCCCTTTAAGGGAGGAGACTTAACGTCATCCCTCTCTGCCCTTCGACTCAACCCAGAGACCATCCAGACAGAGATCTGTCTAGATGGTCTCTGGTGAAGAGCCGAAAGGCAGAAAGGGAAACAGTATGTCTCCTCCCTTAATGGGGCCCTAACAGGATGTTGTGAAAACAATTATACATACAAACAAACACACACACACACACACACACACACACACACACACATATATATATAAATGTTTATGTCAGAACACCTGGTATACCGAAATATAGGAGGAAGGGAGCTTACTGCTACCCATTTTGCCTTTCAGCTCCAACCTAGGAGCCTTTTCAGGCAGAAAACCATTTTGTGTGCATTTTTACTGATAGATAAATAAATAAATAGAGACTATGATAGATCTATTTCGAGCTGTTTAGCTCTCATCAGATAGCCATACCCTTATATATATGTTAGTTTTATGAGCTGATCAATCATAAAACTAACACACATATTAAAAAAATCACACAACGGAACCCATGGCTTTCTGTCTAGATGGTCTCTGGTGATGAGCCGAAAGGCAGAAAAGGAAACAGTATGTCTCCTCCCTTAATTGGGGCCCTAACAGGATGTTGTGGAATAATTTTATATATATATATATATATATATATATATATATATATATATATGTTAAATTTCTTTAAGGGATGATTAATAATAATTAATTAAGAGACCAGGATGGATCCATTTCGGGCTCCTTAGCCCTCGTCAGCTGGCCATACTTCCCTACAGGGATTTGAACTGGTGCTCTCCAGCTAAGGAGCCCGAAATGGATCCATCCTGGTCTCTTAATTAATTATTATTAATCATCCCTTAAAGAAATTTAACACATATCTAAAAAGACAGCAGCAATTTAATAGGTCTCTGTCTGGATGGTCTCTAGGTTGAGTCGAAGGACAGAGAAGGATGACAAGTTTGTCTCCTCCCTTGAATAGGCCTAACAGGAAGCTGTAACAATATATCCACTTCATATATATATATGATCTGTACTAGTCTCTATAGTACATAGTACATACTAGTATATAGATCTATACTAGTCTCTCTTATTTATTTATTAATCAGCTCATAAAACTAACATATATATAATTGTTTCTACAACACCCTGTTAGGGCCCCAATTAAGGGAGGAAGCATACTGCTTTTCCTTTTCTGCCTATCTATCCTGGTCTCCCTGACTTATTTATTGATCAGCTCAAAAATGTAACACACACACACACACACACAAATATGGGAGGAAGGGAGCTTACTGCTACCCATTTTGCCTTTCAGCTCCAGCTAATTAATTAATTATATATATATATATATAATTAATTAATTAGCTGGAGCTGAAAGGCAAAATGGGTAGCAGTAAGCTCCCTTCCTCCCATATTTGTGTGTGTGTGTGTGTGTGTTACATTTTTGAGCTGATCAATAAATAAGTCAGGGAGACCAGAATAGATAGGCAGAAAAGGAAAAGCAGTATGCTTCCTCCCTTAATTGGGGCCCTAACAGGGTGTTGTAGAAACAATTATATATATGTTAGTTTTATGAGCTGATTAATAAATAAATAAGAGAGACTAGTATAGATCTATTTTGAGCTTTTTAGCTCTCATCAGCTAGTCATACTCTTACTGGGATTCGAACCGGGGCTGTATTGCATATCAGGCAGGGCCTATAACCAATTCAGCCAGCCAGGCTCTCCCAATTGTATCAGCTATATATATATATATATTCAGAGTTATTTATATATATATATATAAAATCAGAGTTCCAAATTTTTTTCCAAGTCTTTTTCCATTAAACTCCAAAGAAAAGTTTTTGGTTTTATTTTTGTATGAGAATATGAATCCTGATATTTCTTTGCCCCTGCATAAATATGAATATACATATTTATATATGTATAAAATGCAAGGCTGAAAAGACTGATTATTATGTCAGCTTCCATTTCGTGCTTTCATGAAGCATTTTAAAATAAATTAATATAAATTAAATAAGTTAAAATAAATATCTTGGAGTAAAAAGTAGATATTTTGCTCACAAACTCTTTAAAGTGCAATATATTTACTAAAATATATGCAAGGATTATGGAAAAGAATAATAGTGAAAGATACAACTCACAAAAAAACATCTGAGCTCCCCTTTTGGGAAATGACTTAACGATAATCAATTTTACCATTACTAAAGATAACAAAAATACCATGTTGTGAAATACTTCAGATTAGTTGTTTAAAACTGAAGTAATTTATAATCATAATATATAACAAAGGATTATCGTACCTGAGGTGCAAAATCTAGAAAATAGATGGCAGTTAAAAGATGCAGAAAATTCTAACCCTTTATTGCAACATCTTCTGCTTGTCTGGATCTTTCCACTCCAAATCTGGTAGCCCTAATGAATGACCTTTTAATCTGTTTTTATATAAATGTTATTATGTAGTGAATTGTACAGTAAGATTTTTTTTTAACCCCAACAATACCAGACCCTTCATTTAATCTTTTTGGCTACACATGTATTACTTACTATCCATAGCATGGAGATATTCCATATGAAGGGCACCTGTTCCTGCTGTGGTAGCTGAAGGAATGATGTCTGCATATGGGCTGCGCTGGCCTGCCAGTAAAGCCATCTGATGGTAGTATTCTGCTGGACTAACCACTGCATGTGGAGCTAAAGTAGAACATTAAAAGCATGATTTAATGACATTATAAACAGGAATCTCTCTATCTCTCTCTCTTTCCATTGATTTTGAAACATTATGCCGTCTGATGACTAGCTATGTATTTTTAATATACTGTATCAATGCATAATATCCTATATAATAGGCATTGACATTTATTTAACCAAATAATCAATGCTAATTTTTATCTCATTAATTTCAGTGGTCTAGCAGTCTTCATGTGAATCAGGCATATTTGAACAGTAGAAAAAATGCAACAAATATGATTTGGATTTAATTCAATGATGCGATTTTCTTTAAAATGCCAGGTTTTTGATATGTAAAAAAAGTCACATCAAGATAAATTACTTCAGAATCCAAATGAAAATCTATAGGGTGAGCTGAAGAGGGCTGAGCAAATTTCTCTGGCAATTTGACAGATTTGGAATGTTTTTGCAAGGAAGAGCAAGTAAAAAAATTCCAAGGCTAGATGTGCCACGTTGATAGGCTCCTACTCCAAAAAATTGAATGATTTCATAAAGTCAAAAGGTGCTTCAACAAAGCATTAGTTTAAATGTGTGCATTTTTATGCAGCCACATTATTTTGGTTTTTTAAAAAATATTATTTTTCTCTTAAAAATCCCACCACCTGACATTAACACATATCATTGTAATAAGAATTTATTTTTGAAGCCCTAAAACACTGACCTGCTTCAGATAATCATTTGAGGCTTCATAATGTGATTGATCATCTCCTGCAGCATGACAATCCTGATTTTTATTAGATTTTTATTATTCTGCTATTAAGCAAAAATTGAGTAATTCAGGCTTAAAATTAAAGAAGCCTTATTTTTAAAGTTTTAATTGACAATCAAATTCAGATGGGCATAGATGACACTATTTTCCCTCAGTGACCTTACCCCCTCACAGAGCTCAGTCTGCTTCTTAATCAATCACTGGATTTGCAGATGATATCTCTCAATGGAGATATCCCTTAACACTGGTTATGGGCCTAGTGTATCCTAAGTATCTATAGTGCAAGCTGCAGCAAAGAGTTGCTACACACATTATAGTTTTTACAGACATCTGTTTATTTAAATATCCCAGAGAAGATGGCACAAGGCCAAGCTCCAAATTTATCATTGGTTACCTGGCTGGATGGGACAAACTACGTATCCTGGTCTGCAAAATGTAGCCTGCTTTTGCGCAGTGAAGGGCTATGGGAAGTAGTGCAGAACCCACCAGACGTAGCTAACTGGGATGAAGATAATGATGATGATTCTAAGAAGATTGCAGAGTTCCAGAGAAGGAATGAATGGGCTTTATGTGTTATTGGTTTCACTCTGGCTGACCAACAACTGGTTCATATCCGAGGTGAACAGTCTGCTGCAAAATGCTGAGACAATTTGAAGAGGCTGTATGTTCGAGACTCTGTGGGTGCACATATCAACATTACCAGAAAGCTGTTTAGAACAAAGCTCAGCAAGGATGGTGACATGTTAGCTCATCTGAACAACATGAAGCAGATGTTTCAAGACCTACATGAGAATGAATTAATTTTTTCAGAACAGCACCAAGTATACATAGTCCTATCGTTGCTTGATGACAGCTACGACGATTTTGTAACATCTCTTGAAGTTATTGCCCAACAGGAGTTTACACTGACCAGCATTACTGCAAGACTTCTTGAAGAGTCAAGAAGAAGAGAAGATAGAAAACAGTTAAGGGAGAAGACACCAGTTAAGGGGTGGTGGGGTAGCGGTTATTGTTAGGGAAGGTCTTGAGCCGAGAGAGACCATTGTGCCACAGACCACCGGTTGTGAGTCCCTCTGCATGAAGTGGGGCCTAGGGAGGCAGTTGGGCTTGCTGGTTGTATACCTGGCTCCCCGCTATGTAGCAGCAGCCCTGCCCGAGCTCCTTGAGATGATCGCTACGGTGGCAGTTGAGACCCCCAGACTTGTAGTCATGGGGGACTTTAATTTGCCATCGGTGGGCGAATCATCCGAGGTAGCCATGGACCTGACCCAACTAATTCAAGGCCCCACCCACGAGGGTGGACATACACCGGATCTCATCTTTGTCTCAGGCCAATGGAAGAGTGATCTGGGTATAGGGGATATAGTCATCACGCCCGTGTCATGATCAGACCACTCACTTCTCCGGCTCGACTTTCCAACCGCTGTCCCCCACTGCGGGGAGGCGGAACCTGAGTTGCCTATTTGGTTCCGCCCCAGGCGCCTGATGGACCCTGATGGGTTCCAGGTGGCGCTTGGGCCACTTCCTGTACCCCTGACCCGCGCCCCGATGGAGGACCTCGTGGCCGCATGGAATACTGCGACCACGGGAGCCTTGGATCGGGTCGCGCCCTTGCGGCCTCTCTTGCGGCAGCGAGCCACCCTGGCTCCTTGGTTTACCGAGGAGCTGAGGGTGATGAAGCGCCACAAGAGATGCCTAGAGAGAAGATGGAGGTCTACTCGATCTGAATCTGACCGAACACAGGTAAGAGCCCATTTACGGACTTACATTGTGGCGCTGAGAGTGGCCAAACGCCATCATTGTGCCACTCTCATAGCATCCGCAGATAACCGCCCTGCCACCCTGTTTAGGGTGACCCGTTCCCTCCTTCAACAGAGGGTGCGGGAAGCCCCATTACAGGGTAGAGCAGAGGAATTTGTGATTTATCTGCAGGAGAAAATCGCTCAGATCCATAACGAGTTAGTCTCCATTGATGGCCCAGTGGGAGGGCACGAGGCGGATCTTGGTTGGGAGGAGTTTGACTCTGTTACTTCCAAGGATATGGACAGGTTATGTGGGCGACTGCGAACCACCACATGTTTATTGGACCCGTGTCCTTCCTGGCTTGTACTGGCATCCTGGGAGGTGACACGAGGCTGGCTCCAAGAGGTTGTCAACGCTTCTTTAAGTGAGGGTTTCTTGCCTGCCTCCCTTAAAGAGGCCATGGTGAGGCCCCTCCTGAAGAAGCCGTCTTTGGACCCAGCTCTATTAGCCAACTATCGTTCCGTCTCCAACCTTCCCTTTCTGGCGAAGGTTGTAGAGAGTGTGGTGGCACAACAGTTTCCCCGTCACCTGGAGGAAGTTGATTATCTAGACCTGCGCCAGTCCGGCTTTCGGCCCGGGCATAGCACCGAGACGGCATTGGTCGCGTTGGTAGATGATCTCTGGAGGGCCAGAGATGGGGGTTGCTCCTCCATCCTGGTCCTATTAGACCTCTCAGCGGCTTTTGATACCATCGACCATGGTATCCTATTGCATCGGCTGGGGGGGTTGGGGGTGGGAGGCACCGTTTTACGGTGGTTCTCCTCCTACCTCTCCGGTCGATCGCAATTTGTGTTGGCAGGGGAGCAGAGGTCGACCTCGAGACCCCTTACATGTGGGGTGCCTCAGGGGTCGGTCCTCTCGCCTCTCCAGTTCAACACATATATGAAGCCGCTGGGTGAGATCATCCGTGGTTTTGGGGTAGAGTACCATCTCTGCGCTGATGATACGCAGTTGTATATATCTATCCCAAACCACCCCAACGATGCCGTAGCGGTGATGTGCCAGTGCCTGGAAGCCGTGCGGATCTGGATGGGAAGTAACAGACTTGGGCTCAACCCGGCCAAGACCGAGTGGCTGTGGTTTCCGCCTGCCCGATTCAACCAGTTGACTCCATCACTGGCCATAGGGGGCGAACACCTTGCCCCTGTGGATGGGGCGCGCAACTTGGGTGTCCTCCTGGATACCCGGCTGTCCATGGAAGATCAAGTGACAGCCATGGCCAGGAGGGCGTTTTACCAGGTCCACCTGGTATGCCAGTTGCGCACCCTATTGGATCGGGATGCCCTTTGCACAGTCACTGATGCCCTCGTGACATCCCGACTGGACTATTGTAACTCTCTCTACATGGGGCTCCCCTTGAGGTGCACCCGAAGACTTCAGCTGGTCCAGAATGCAGCCGCGCGAGCAATAATGGGGACCGCAAGGTACACCCATATAACACCTCTCTTGCGCGAGCTGCACTGGCTGCCTGTCATCTTTCGGGTGCGCTTCAAGGTGCTAGTTATCATCTTTAAAGCGCTCCATGGCTCGGGACCTAGCTATCTGCGGGATTGGATCCTGCCCCATACATCCTCACGGCCGATTCGCTCCCACAGAGAGGGACTTCTCCGGGTACCGTCCACTAGACAAGGGGTCCCCAACCCCCGGGCCGCGGACCGGTGCCGGTCCGTGGCTGGATGGGAGCCGGGCCGCAGGGCTAGAGAGGAGGAGGAGGGAGGAGGAGGCAGCCCCCTGAGCACAGCGCGCGGGAGAACGCAGGCGCGCCTGTTCGCGCCGTTGGAGTGTGCCTCTTCCTCCACCCTCGTCGACGGAGGGATTCCTGGATGCCGCCGGACCGGCCACCGATTCCCTCCCCTGCTGGCATGCCGGCCACTCATTTTCTTCCAGGGACTGCGGAGGCTCTGCGGGCTGGGGAGGGAACTGGCGGGTTGCTCCGGCGGCGCACAGGAGTCCCTCCGTCGACGAGGGTGGAGGAAAAGCCCCCACCATCCTCCTGCGTTCTCCCGTGCGCTCTGCCCCCCTCCCTCCTCCTCTCCAGCCCGGCACCTATCCAGCCACGGAGCCTGAACGAGCGAACGAGCGACCAACCGTGGCAGGCGGGATGAGGAGGCTGGGGGCGGGGGGACGGGACGACGACAGACACACATAGAGAGACAGAGGGAGGGAGGGAGAGAAAGATAGACAGAGACACAGAAGGAGTGATTGAATGAATGCAAGATAGACAGACACACGCACACACACACACACACAGAGTGACAGAAATGGGCGGATGAAGGAGAGACACAAAGAGAGAGAGAAAGAAAAAAGTGGGAGAGAGAAAGACAGACAGAGAGAAAGAGACAGAAAGGAAAGAAAGAGACAGGAAAAGATACAGAAAGAGGGAAAGAGAAAGAAATAGAGAGAAAGGGAAAGAGAGAAAGAAAGAAATAGCGAGAGAAAAAAAGAGAGACAGAGACAAAGTAAGAGAAAGAAAGAGAGAGAGAAAGAAAGAAAGAACTTATGACCACAGTTGAGGCCAAAAGTTTGGTTGCTAACCAAGATCATTGTTAAGTGAGTTTCACATTTTCAAAGTTGGCCACGCCCACCCAGTCACATGACTGCTGAGCCCCTCAGCTGGTCCGCAGAATTTTCTTTAAAATGAAACCGGTCCCTGGTGAAAAAAAGGTTGGGGACCCCTGCACTAGACTTTGTCAGCGGGCGACGCCCAGGGGAAGGGCCTTATCTGTGGCGGGCCCAGCCCTCTGGAACGACCTTCCCCCCGATATTAGAACAACCACGGACCTCCGCTCCTTCCGTCAGAAATTAAAAACATACCTTTTCTGCTTGGCCGGCCTAGGTTAGTCTCTACCTTTAGGGTTTAGGGAACACTAGTTTTAATATGGGGATTTTAGTAATAATAATAATAATAATAATAAAGTTGAATTTATTAACCGCTCCCTCTCCCCACAGGGACTCGGGGCGGTGCACAGGGAGAATAAAAACAATAAATATACAAAATACATACAATTTAAAACAGATTAAACTAATTCCTGTGCTAAAATCCCTTTAACTAAAAATCCCCACTAAATATAAATAAACATTAAAAAACCCATAGAGAGAGAGACTACCCTAGACCGGCCAGGCGGAAAAGATGAGTCTTCAATTTCAGGCGGAAGGTGCGGAGGTCCGTGGTCGTTCTAATATCGGGGGGAAGGTCGTTCCAGAGGGCCGGGCCCGCCACAGAGAGAGCCCTTCCCCTGGGCGTCGCCCGCTGACAAAGTCTAGTGGACGGCACCCGGAGAAGTCCCTCTCTGTGGGAGCGAATCGGCCGTGAGGATGTGTGCGGCAGGATCCGATCCCGCAGGTAGCTAGGTCCCGAGCCATGGAGCGCTTTAAAGATGATAACTAACACCTTGAAGCGCACCCGGAAGACGACAGGCAGCCAGTGCAGCTCGCGCAAGAGCGGTGTTACATGGGTGAACCTAGTGGTTCCCATAATTGCTCGCGCGGCTGCATTCTGAACTAACTGAAGCCTCCGGGTGCACCTCAAGGGGAGCCCCATGTAGAGAGAGTTACAATAGTCCAGTCGGGATGTCACGAGGGCATGAGTGACTGTGCGAAGGGCGTCCCGATCCAATAGGGGGCGCAATTGGCGAACCAGGCGAACCTGGTAAAACGCCCTCCTGGCCATGGCTGTCACTTGCTCTTCCATAGACAGCCGGGTATCCAGGAGGACTCCCAAATTGCGCGCCCCTTCCACAGGGGCAAGATGTTCGCCCCCTATGGCCAGCGTTGGTGAGAGCTGGTTGAATCGGGCAGCCGGAAACCACAGCCACTCGGTCTTGGTCGGGTTGAACCTGAGTCCATTACTTCCCATCCAGAGCCGCACGGCTTCCAGGCACTGGCACATCACCGCTACGGCATCGTTGGGGTGGTTTGGGGTAGATATATACAGCTGCGTATCATCAGCGTAGAGATGGTACTCTACCCCAAAACCACGGATGATCTCACCCAGCGGCTTCATGTATGCATTAAACAGGAGAGGCGAGAGGACTGACCCCTGAGGCACCCCACATGTGAGGGGTCTCGGGGTCGACCTCTGCTCTCCTGCCAACACAAATTGTGATCGGCCAGAGAGGTAGGAGGAGAACCACCGTAAAACGGTGCCTCCCACCCCCAACCCCCCCAGCCGATGCAATAGGATACCATGGTCGATGGTATCGAAAGCCGCCGAGAGGTCTAATAGGACCAGGATGGAGGAACAACCCCCATCTCTGGCCCTCCAGAGATCATCGACCAACGCGACCAATGCCGTCTCGGTGCTATGCCCGGGCCGAAAGCCGGACTGGCGCGGGTCTAGATAATCAACTTCCTCCAGGTGACGGGGAAACTGTTGTGCCACCACACTCTCAACAACCTTCGCCAAAAAGGGAAGGTTGGAGACGGGACAATAGTTGGTTAAAAGAGCTGGGTCCAAAGAGGGCTTCTTAAGGAGGGGCCTCACCATAGCCTCTTTTAGGGAAGCAGGCAAGGAACCCTCACTTAAAGAAGCGTTGACAACCTCTTGGAGCCAGCCTCGTGTCACCTCCCAGGATGCCAGTACAAGCCAGGAGGGACACGGGTCCAATAAACATGTGGTGGCTCGCAGTCGTCCACGTAACCTGTCCATATCCTCGGAAGCAACGGAGTCAAATTCCTCCCAAACAAGATCAGCCTCGTGGCATCCCACTGGTGCAGGGACAATTAAGTTTAATTTGTTTTTACTCTATTGTATTTATTTTTGTATATATATTTTATGTGTTTTAATTTTTCCCTGTACAACGCTCCGATTCCCCTTGGGGAGAGGACGCGGTATCTAAAAATAAATTATTATTATTATTATTATTATTATTATTATTATTATTATTATTATTATTATTATTATTATTATTATTATTATTATTATTATTATTATTAGGTTTTGCCTAACTCTGTATTTAATGTAAAATGTTGTTATAATTGTGGGAAGAAGGGTCACATTGCTAGGTTTTGTAAAAAGCCAAAAACACAGAAAACTGTACAAAATAGGAAACATGGTGTGGATGTGACTATGGCTACTAATGCACCATCTAACCACGATT
Source organism: Rhabdophis nuchalis (assembly GCA_039707465.1). Taxonomy (NCBI): domain Eukaryota; kingdom Metazoa; phylum Chordata; class Lepidosauria; order Squamata; family Natricidae; genus Rhabdophis; species Rhabdophis nuchalis. The sequence continues at coordinate 97,884,327 of CM077647.1, forward strand.
TGTGGATTGTTGACAGTGGAACATCAATGTGCATTAGTAAGAATAGAAATAATTTTGTAAAAATGACCACAATTAAACAACATGTTTCTTTAGCTAATGGGTGGAGGTTAAAGGCATCTGGTGAAGGTATTGCTAAATGTCCATGTATTAATGACAAACTGCATATGTTGTATGTACCAAAGTTAAGGTATAATTTAATGTCAGTTAGTTTTGGTTAATCATGGCTACAGTGTAACATTTATAGGAGATAATTGTGTTGTAGAGAAAGGGAGTATCAAGGTTAATGCTAGGTTACATGATAGTTTGTATATGTTGCCTAATTCTAATGTTGTTAACTCTGTATGTGCCTATGTAAAGCCTCATAATGAGTGTACTCACCTAATGCATAGGCTGATGGGGCATATTAGTTTCAAAATGTTGCAAGAAACAGCGAAGTTGGCTGATGGTGTAAGGCTAAAGCCTTGTAGCAAGTATTTAAACTGCAATGTATGTAATGAGCAGAAGAGCAGAGTTACTCTGGCTAATAGGCTAAATGGGTTTAAGACCAGAAAACCACTAGAAGTAGTGTTTGCAGATTTAATAGGACCACTGAAACCTAGTTTAGGGGGTGCATGTTATGTGTTAAGCTTTTTAGACCATTATTCAAGATATGGATTTGTTATTTATTAAGAAACAAAATGGAAACATGCCAAAAGTTCACAAACTTTTTTGTGGTTTGCAGAAAGAAAGACAAACCATACGATTGTTACTGTAGTGACTGAATTCACAAACCACAATTTCAGAACCATGTTAAGAAAGGCATACAGCATACAGCATAAATTTTCGCCCAGAACACAATTCATTTGTGGAAAGGAGAGGACAAACACTGCAAGCAATTGTTAGAACCATGTTATCTGATGCTAGATTGCCTGACTCATTGTGGGGGGAATAATATTTTAAATAATGTTATTAACACAATAACTAGTGAATTGCCATTCACTAGGTAGCATGGCAAAAAACCAGACCTCAGCTACATGCATATATTTGGATCTCCTGCATGGGTTCATATTCCCTCGCAACTAAGACAAAAAGGACAGAAGAGGGCTCAACAGCTAATATTCACTGGTTACAATGCTAATCACAGGTCCTATAGATTTTGGCAGAGAGGATCAACTAAAGTTATTAGCACTAAGAATGCAAAGTTTATTGAACATACTGGATGGGGTAGATTAGATGCCAATAAGGAGGTATAGAAACCAGACCAAACACTATTGTAGATAAGGAACCAGATTTGGATATTAAAGAGGAGGTGGATACTGAAGAGGAGGTAGCAAAGTTCCTGCAACCTACAATGAATTGACAACATTCCCATTAGAGGATCAAACATTCCCATTAGAGGATCAAAAAGCATGGAAAGCTGCAATGGCAAAAGAGTTAAAGTCTTTGCAGATTATAGGAGTTTATGAAAACACCAATTTACCTTCAGGGAAGACAGCTATAGGTAGTAAATGAATTTTTAAGATCAAAACTGGGGTAGACAGATCCATTACTTATAAGGCTAGACTTGTGACTCAGGGATTTGACCAATCAGCCACAGACTATGACCAGGTACTTGCACCTAGTCTAAGATCCACAACACTTAGAGCTACTCTTGTTTGGGCTGCGAAATATAAATATCTGGTTACCCACTTGGATGTGGAAACATACAATTTATATGAGGAAGCCAGTGGGGGTTAATGATTATGGTAAGTCTGAATATTGGTTATTAAGGAAGAGTCTTTATGGACTAAAACAGTCTGGTTACGAATGGAACCAATGTTTGATCAGATCTTTAAATAGTATAGGGTTTAAAGCTGGGTTAGCAGATCCTTGTCTGTTTAGGATGGAAAAGAATGGAGAAGTGCCATTGCTGTTGTTGTTTACAGATGACATAGCATTAATAACATAAACAGAACAAGAGGCTACTGACATAATTGGAAAATTGAGAAGGCATTTTACCATAAAGGATTTAGGTGAAATGCAACAGTATTTAAAGATTGATAAAACTAGGGAAGGATTTAAATCAGTGGTTCCCAAAGTGGGCGGTAACGCCCCCGAGGGGGCGGTGGCTCACGTTAGGGAGGCGCTAGGAGGCCAAGCGGCTGCAGGGGGGCGCTAGGAGGCAACAGGAGGGCGCTGAGGGCGAGGAAGAAACTTGCCGAGCGGAAGATGGGCTGTTAAAGCCTATCGGAATGGGCAGAAGGACGACATCGTTAAAGCAAACCTGGAAATAGCGGGTTTCCCTTTAAGCAACGTCACCACCCTCCCCTCCAATCACCGCCTTCCTCCCAGGAGAGGCGTGCGCACGCGCACTGCTTCAATCTCCTGTCCCCGACCAGCTCCAGCGTCCCCTCCTCCCTCCGCAAAAGCCCCTACCAGGCCAGCAAAGATCCCATCTGGACCACGCTCTGGATCCGGGTGAGGAGGAGGACCAACCTGGGGGCTTTCGAGGGATCGCTGCCCACTCCAAAGCGCAGCTCAGAGCAAGGGAGCCGCTGCGGGGGCGCGGGGGGTCCCAGTGCCGCCTGGTCCGGATGGGATCTTTGCTGGCCTGGCAGGGGCTTTTGCGGAGGGGGGAGGTGACCCCGGAGCCGGTCGGGGATGGGAGATTGAAGCAGCGCGCACGCGCATGCCTCTCCTCGGAAGAAGGAAGCCGCTGCTCCAGCCCCAAAGTGAACCGGAGGGAGCTGGAAGAGAGCTCGGAGGTTCTCTAGTCCAGCTCCTGCTCAAGCAGGAGTAGAGCCTCCACTAGTCCAGATCAGGGGCTGCCTCCTTCCTTCTGAAAAGCCTCCGGGGATGGAGCTCCAGCGCGGCCGCTTTTGCCCCTCCATGCATCTGGGGAAGTGGCATAGAAGATCCGGTGCATGTTTTGCAACCTCCCCGCATGAGAGGCAAGGGGCGCGGGAGGCTTCGGGGGGAGAGTCCGACTGGAGCGCAGTGGGTGAGTGGGGTGGGCAGAACCGGGCAGGTGCGGGCTGTGCATGATGAGCTGGCGGCCGGGGCCCCCTGAAGCAGCACCAGCCAGCATGTCCCTTAAGAACAGCCCCAAGGGCAAGGGCTGCCGTGCTGCACCCCCACCCCACCCCACCCCCGCACACTGCCCAGCAACATGCCCCTGCCACCTCCTCCTCCTCAGCAGGCAGCCCGGGGTGCGGGCACGGCGGCAACCATGGGCGCCACTTGGCCAGGACAGGGGGCCCAGCGCCCACCCAACCCAACTACCGCTTGGCGGGCCGGGCGGAGGGCTGACGCTAACTCCCCTTCTGTTTCTTCTTCTGGGGGGGGGCACTGCCTTGCTTTGACAGCCACCTCGTTTCCAATTGAGGGGTGGGGAAGAAATCCTCTGCATGGATCTCCCCAATTGGAAGGAGGAGGCTCCGTTGCTCCGGAGCAACGCTGGGGGAGCTCCATGCAGAGGATTTCTCTCTCCCCCCCCTCCGCCCCCCCCCTCACTTGCATACTGCTGCTGGCGGGAAAAAAAATCCCCTCCTGTTCTTCCTTCTGTTGTTTGAAGAAGACACGCGGGGGGTGCTCCCTTCCCTTTCATGGCCACCTCATTTCCAATTGGGGGGGATCCATGGAGATGGAGGAAAAACATGGATTCCCCGCCCCCATTGGAAACAGGGCGATTCCAGCAGCTGCATTTTGCCTTGAAACTTGCTTTCCTAGCAATCCAAAGGGGACATTCTCCCAGCGGCATCTCAGGCGCTCCCACCCTTAGCTGGGAAGGAGTAAGGACGGCTGGACGCAGTTTGGCTCTTCCCGGCTCCCATCAGATCATTGGGGGCCTCGCACGCCTGCTCTGCAAGAGAGAAAGTTGCCCGGGAGAGTTGCCGCTGGGAGAATATCCCCTTCGGGTTGCTGGGGCAGCAAGTTTCAAAGCAAAACGCAGCTGCTGGAATTGGTGCGCCTGCAACTTAATGCGAGAAGCCTGCATTACCAGCAGCAGCAGAAACAGCAGACCCCCCCCCCCCAATGTCCAGCATCCTCCTCGGAAGGCTCGCAGCCGTCTCGGGAAGCAACCGAGGGCAGAGCCTCCAGGTGGAAGGTGAATGAAGGGTCAGTGGTGGGAGAGGCTGGCCATCCCTGAAGCCAGCTCTCGAAAGAGGAGGCAGAGATGAGGCCTGGGGCTCACTTCCCTGCCTCCTTCCTCCGAGAGCTGCAGGCAGCAGGGAAAATGAGTCTTCTTTGCTAGCCTCCCAGCTGGCAAAACAGAAATTTTCACCAACTGGAAAGTATGTGTGAGAGAGGGGTGGGGGGGAGAGAGAGAGAGAGAAAGAGAGAGAGAAGAAAAAAGGAAGGAAGGGAGAATGACATAAGAAAGGAAGGAAGGAAGAAAAGGGAAGGAAGGAAGGAGGGAGGGAGGGAGGGAGGGAGGGAAGGAAGGAAGGAAGGAAGGAAGGAAGGGGGGGAGTGACACAAGGAAGGAAAGAAAGAAAGAAAGAAAGAAAGAAAGGGGGAGAATGACACAAGGAAGGAAGGAAGGGGGAAGAGTGACACAAGGAAGGAAGGAAGGAAGGAAGGAAGGAAGGAAGGAAGGAAGGAAGGAAGGAAGGGTGACACAAGGAAGGAAGGAAGGAAGGAAGGAAGGAAGGAAGGAAGGAAGGAAGGGAGAGTGACACAAGAAAGGAAGGAAGTGGAAGAGAAAGGAAGAAAGAAAAAAAGAAAGAAAGTCAGGGAGAGTGACACAGGGAAGGAAGGAAAGAAAGAAAGAAAGAAAGAAAGGGGGAGAGTGAAACGAAAGAAGGAAGGAAGGAAGGAAGGAAGGAAGGAAGGAAGGAACGAACGAAGGAACGAAAAAGAATTTATCACAATTGAGCCCAAAATTTTAGTTGCTAAAATTTAGTTCTGTTTTGCCAGCTGGAGAGCATTGTTAAATGAGTTTTACTACATTTTACAAGGTGGCCACTCCCACACGGTCACATGACTGCTAAGCCATGCCCACAAAATAGGCCACACCTACAGAATAGGTTCTAAAAAATTTTGAAACCCACCACTGGTGGGGGGCACTGATGATCAGTTTGTAGCACCAAGGGGGCGGTGGACTGAAAAAGTTTGGGAACCACTGATTTAAATTGTCACAGACAGACAAGATAAACACACTGCTTAAACAATTCAGGATGGAATTGTGTAAGCCTTCCAAGACTCCTATGGGCCTAGAGTTTAGTAATAGCAATGCACCAAATGCTATGGTTGATAAGGGGTTATACCAATCTTTAATAGAAAGTCTAACATATATCAGCAATTGGACAAGGCCTGACATTGCTTATAGCGTAAACCAATTGGCAAGATATAATTCGGATCTTACTGACAAACACTGGTAAGCTGTGAAGAGAATTTTAAGGTATTTAAAACATACAATACATTATGCGTTATACCTTGAACCGAACGAGGATTTAAAGCTAACTGCATATGCTGATGCGAGTTTTGCAACTGATACAGAAACTAGGAAGTCAACATCAGGTATAGCTATATTTCTGGGCAAGGCATTAATTGGCTGGAGATCAATTAGACAAAAGCATGTGAGTCTATCTACCATGGAAGCGGAATTCTCATGTTAATCGCTACTTTGTACAGATATGCTTTGTTATAGGCAATTACTGATGGATATAGATATTGAGACGGATGAGCCTATAAATGTGTTTGAGGACAACCAAGCAGCCATCCAAATGGCTACTAATTTGGCTATAAAGACTAGATCAAAGCATATAGATCTACGTTATCTGAATGTTAGGGAGAGTATTAAGAATAGGCTAGTGACATTGGAATACTGTATGTCGGAAGACAATATAGCCAACCATTTCACAAAGGCTCAGGGTGCAATTAAGCATAAGGCTATGTGTGACAGATATGGATTAAAATTGTAAATTATATATTGGCTACCCAAAGGGGAGAATGTTAGGAGTATACTCCTAGTGTTGGGTAGTCAATATCTAATACCCTGATGACAAATGGTCATTGTGGCTTTAAGACTGTTGGAATGCAAATAGAGACTGTAATTGGAAGTGTAATTATCTCCACTATAAGAGGAAGTAAGCAGAGCTCATGCTGTCATGCTTGCTTCTACCTCCATTCAAGAAAGAACACACTTAAGCATACAGTATTTCAAATGATTAAGGTTACTTTTACTGAATAAGGAAAGGACAGCAGCAAAGGTTAAGCCAGAAGTGGCCACTTTAGGCGCGAAGCATACATATCAAAGCATAAGCCAAACCCCAATCACCCATGACCCCCACACCAATGTCCAATACAATATCTTCCACGTTGTCAGGTGGGTAACACGTCCAGAGCGGTCATCAGAATGTAATGTGATACCGTTAAGCCTAGCGATATCACCACCTAGCACCATCTTCCTCCAGCACACTTACTAACAACATCCCCCCACCCTCCCCGTTTCCATGGCAGCCAAGCATGCAGGAAAGCGAAGGCTGACATATGCACTCTCTGCCAATTGCTCTCTTTGCTGATATCTCTACTGTTTTGCTATCTGCTTGTGTGCTGTGACTAACTGTGTTTGAAGAAGAAAGAATGGTGGATTATTGACTATAAGCAAACTGCTATTTGTTAAGGACTTTGTTTTGACTAACTAACAACCATCAGTTTGTGAAGCAGTAGTTTAGTTTTACAACACCAGTAAAGCTATTTTTGTTTTACTAACAGTGTCTGGTTTACTATTTGTGTGTGTACTAGCAACCTTTCTCTAGCTGCACATTCCGCTGCACAACTTTCTGTCTCCCAACAGAGATATCCCCTAACACTTTGCATAGAAAGAATTGTACAAATTGCATTAAAAAAAGATGAAAGGGTCACATGAAATCTTCATTTTCTATTGTATACCCTTTTTGTATGCTTACATTCAGATCATTTTTGTTCTTATCAACTGCCTGGACTAGTTTTTAAATGTTTTTTTTTTTGGGGGGGGGCAGTGTTTCAAAAAAGATCCATTCCTGGAGGATGAAAATGGGGGAGCGGAGGGGGCCACAGCTCCGCCCACTGGAGGTCAGGGAGAGGAAGATACAATTGCTAAAAGACTTAGATCTCACAAATGACTTTTTTCTATATAGTGTAACTTTTATCTGGATGTTTATAGAAATAATGATTGATTGCATGAATATAAAATGATATATTTGTATCTCTTTCCACTTTGTAGGGAAATGAAAAATGATTTGTATTATCTTATTTTTTTTTGTAAGAAGCCTCGGAGGGGGCCGGCACCTCCGACATAGATGTCCTCAAAATATCTCTGTAACACCTTATACCCTTTTCCTATTTTTAAAATTTTTGTAAAAACCAATAAAACTTTTTTTTCATAAAAAAAGATCCATTACCTCCTTGAAAGGACGGAAAGAAAAAGTGACTGGTCCAGAGTCACCTACCAGGCTTTGTGGCCAAGGTAGGACTTGAACTCAGCATCTCCTGATTTCTAGCCTCATGCCTTAACCCAGGGCTGTCAAACCCACAGCCTGCAGACCGAATGCATCACACCCTGGCCACACCCGTATCTGGTTTAGTGAAACTTGGGGATCATGATTCGATTTTTTTTCTGGAACCCCCAGTTTCTCAGGAAGGTCATAGGATATAGCTACATGCCTATTTTAAGACATTTTTAAAAGGTCAAATGTATTTTGTCCCTTACTATTGCACAAAATTGGTAAAACAGATTGGAGCTTTAAGGGTAAACTGAATATCTTTAGCTTTCGTAAGGCTAAAAGCTTCTATTTTGTTTCCCTAAACCCTAATCTTACAAAACTTCAGGAAATAAACTAATTTTCCAAACATTTTTGTTCATTACATTGAAAATGTAACTTCAGAGACTTCAGAAAATATGCTGGAAATATATTGTGACTACATATAAATACTGGCTTTAAGTATTTGCCAACACTTTTAACTTTTTCCTTTGAGCCTGATTCATGAAAAAATAAATTAAAGTAATACAAAATTAGACATTGAAGTAAGTACCTTTGAACAAATTTAGTCTAGTATCTATATAAATAAAAATGTAAAATAGTTTGTGCAAAGCTGCTAATCTCAAAAACTACTGGACCGATTTACACCAAATTTTCACACAATGTTCCCAAGGACTTCCGATAATATAATATGTACTTATTTTGTGGCTAGCACATGTATGTCATGTGCAAGGTACCCAAACGTAAAATGTACCCACTTGTGAGATTTTCACCTCCCTGTAGCTTCTCCCACCCAGCATTTCCAACAGTCGTTTCCTCAGCAACCGAATAAGCCTCCAAAGTTCCACTGTATGGAGGCCTAAAAGAGCCAAAACAAGGCAGAGAGGATAGCAAACTCCCAGGTGGCGCATAGAGAGAGGGGGGGGGAGAAATACAGTAGGTACGTAGATAGGGGGGATAGATAGAGAGGAAGAAATACAGTAGGTAGGTAGGTAGGTAGGTAGGTAGAGGGAGAAAGGAAGAAATACAGTAGGTAGGTAGAGGAATAGAGAGAGAGAGAGGGAGAAATACAGTAGGTAGATAGGTAGATGGATAGATAGGGAGAAATACAGTAGGTAGGTAGGTTGGGGGATATATGGTGGTTGTGTGTATGTGTGCAGGTGTAGATCTACACACAGATTGGTTGGCCATTTAACCAGACTGGACCACAGCAATGAGTGGCCGGGTACAGCTAGTAAGTAAATACTGTCAATTTACAAAGCATGTATTGAATCGCACCCAATAGGCGAACAAACACTTTTCACCTGGATGAGAAATGATAGAGATTCAAAGCTTTGTGTGCTTGCAAAAGCAACAGTTTGAAATAGAGCATTGCGTAAGTGATCACCCCAAAAAATCAGGCCAGGGCTTGTTTTTTGGGTGAGTTTATTTTCGGGGAAACACAGTACATTGTAAATCTTCTAGGGCAGAAGTTTCAAACTGGCAGCCCATGGGTAGGGTGCATCATACACAGGCCATTCCTACCCCAGCACTACAAAGGCAAAAAATGTTACAATACATCATGTGACAAGATCGAGTTTGACACTCTTGATCTAGGGAGTACTGGAAAGTGTTGTGGATCGATATATACCGTATTTTTCGCAGTATAAGATTTTCAGCCTCTAAAAAGAGGCTGAAAATCTGGGTGCGTCTTATACATCGAATACAGCATTTTTTGCCTCCCAAACTCCACCCCTTCACTAAAATGGCTGTGCATAGCCTTATAAAGGCTTCCAGAGAGCTCCTGGGGGCTGAGGGAGGGCAGAAATGATCCTAAAATTGGCCCTTTTTGCCCCCCCCCAGCCCCCAGCAGCACTCTATAAGCCTCCATAAGGCTATGCATGCAATTTTTTTGACATAAAAATGGCCCGTTTTCATGAAAAACGGGCCATCTTTTTGCTCATTTTTGGGGGGGCCATCCCCCAAAAGCACTCTGCAAGCCCCCCCCCCAAGGCTATTCATACCTTTTATTTGAAAAGAAATGGGCCCGTTTTCACAAAAAAACGGACTGTTTGGGGGAGGTTTGCAGAGTGCAAAAAACTCCCCCCCCCCTTTTTGGAAGGCTGTTTAGTTACTTGGCAACTTTAAGACTTGTGGACTTCAACTTTCAGAATTCTCCAGCCAGCATAGCTTGTGGACATAACTGGCTGGAGAATTCTAGGAATTGAAGTCCACAAGTCTTAAAGTTGCCAAGTTTGGGAACCCCTGAGTTAGAGCAGGGGTCCCCAACCTTTTTTGCACCAGGGACCGGTTTCATTTAAAAAAAAATTCTGCAGACCGGCTGGCGTAGAGGAGGAGCAGGGGGGGGAGGGGGAACAGGTGGCGCATGCGCCCACGGGGGGAGTCGGCTCTCTCAGCCCTCTAGGGCCTCCAACGGCACGAACGGCTGCGCCTGCACTCTCCCACATCCGGCGTGTGCTCTGCCCAGGGGGCTGCCCCCTCCTCCCTCCTCCTCTCCGGCCCTGCGGCCCAGTTCCTATCAAGCCACGGACCGGCACCAGTCCACGGCCTGGGGGTTGGGGACCCCTGAGTTAGAGGGATTGATGAGAATTACATTGGTCAAGTGCTGTGCCAGCAGAAACAATGTTTTAGGTGATACAGCGATTTCCTTCTCCAGCACATGGATAAATACACCTGGAAACATCTACCTACCTACCTACTGTATTTCTCTCTCCCCCTCTCCCCCTCTATCTATCTATATACCTTCCCTCTCCCTCCCTACATATCTACTGTATTTCTCTATTTTTCTCTCTGTCTCCCTCTACCTACCTATCTACACTCTCTCCCTCCCTCCCTCCTGTATTTCTCTCTCTCTCTCTCTCTCTCTCTCTCTCCCTATCTACTGTATTTCTCTCTCCATTTTTATGTCTCTATCCCTCTACCTACCTACCTACCTACCCTCTCTTCTCCCTACCTATCTACCTATTGTATTTCTCTCTCTCTCTCTCTCCCCCTTTATCTACCTACCTACCTACCTACACACTCTCTCTCCTTACCCATCTACCTACTGTATTTCTTTCTCTCTCCCTTTATCTACCTAACTACTCCCTCCCTCCCTCCCTACTGTATTTCTCTCTTTCTCTCTCTATATATCCCTTTATCTACCTACCTACCTAACTACACACACTCTCTCCCTACCTATCTACCTACCGTATTTCTCTCTCTCTCCCCCTTTATCCACCTACCTACCTATCTAACTACTCTCTCTCTCCCTACCTACCTACTATATTTCTCTCTCTATCTCTCCCTCTCTATCCCTCTACCTACTTTTTTTTAAAAAAATTGCCTCTTCAAAACCTGGGTGCATACTCCGAAAAATACGGTAAGCCTAAATGCTATTGGTAATTGGGCCAGGATTGAATCCTGTGAAGATACTAATGTAATTTCCATTTTTGTATTGAATCAACGAATGGAATAACTATGTGTACAGGTAATCAAAAGTCACCTTCCTTCTTACATGAAACACATTCAAAATTGTGAAAATTATTTCAGCAAGCAATGTTCAAGAAGCTTAGTTTTGATCTGATTCTAAACAAGATGAAATATTTGAATATGAACTGAAGTCAGTTGTGCTCCTTTCATGAATTTCTACAACTATAAAAATCAAAATTATAGTTATATAACAAAATTATAGTTATATAATTATAGTTATATAACAGAAAATGACCCTGTTTTAGCAATTTATGCATTAAATTTGTCATAACTTTTACTGGATTCACTGTCATCTAAAACAGACATCTTCAAACTTGGCAGCTTTAAGATATGTGAACTTCAACTCCCAGAATTCTCCAGCCAGCTGTGGGAGTTGCAGTCCACAAGTCTTAAAGTTGCCAAGTTTGAGGACCCCTGATCTAGATGGATTAATTTATTTATTTCTTCATGGATAACAGTAGTTAGATCTCTAAATTTCTTTTTACGACGCCTTCCCAAAACAATTCAACTTGAGAAGAAATGTATTTTTTTCAAATTATCAAAGTACTATGGAAAATAGTTTAAAATTATTTCTCATTTCTTATGGCATGTGCCATAAAACAGCCTTGTCTTGGTATCCTCAAGAATTTCTCCTTATATTTATAATTTTACCTGAGCAGGATGAAAAGCATATATTTTAGTTTACTTCTATTTTAAAACAAGTAAAATGTAATATATACATGGCTGGCCTTAAGAAAATAAAATACTAAACAATTATGATATAATAAGTATGTAATGAATCTGTAAATGATTGGAAGAAATGCTTTCAAAAAATTAAGGCAGCTGTCAAATCATATCAATCTGTATTAACATTATAGGCCACCAAAGATAATGCAACTACAACAGCAAATAGGAAACCAGATTTTAACTCACCATCTGTAGGGCTCAATCCCCGAGCAGCTGAGATCATGGAGAGAGAAGGGCTGCTGTGCAATGATCGGATATAATCCATGTACGGGTTAATGAATGGATGAGGTGGACTAAAAGGAGATTCTGATACTGCAGCAGAATTTCTGTGGGGGGATATTCTGATGAATGGTAAGTCTGAATAAGCTGGAGAAGAAGGCCTATAACAGAAAAGAATAAAATGGTAAATTTACTTGCCTTTCTAGGTAAATGCAAGTTCCCTACTTTTAAAGTTCTATCTATAATTATGATTAAAAAAAATAGAACACTTAAGTTTAAGTGAACCCACTTCCATTTGTGCAGTGGAACATCTCTGAGTTTTCTTCTACCTTCTCAATGCACCCTGCAAATCTATTCAAAGCAGATCTGGAGGACATATAGCAGTGATGAACCTTTTCGGCACTGATTGTCCAAACTGGAACATGTGTATAGGTGCATGCATGTGTGCACCAGAAACTCAAAAACCAGCTGGGTGGTACACATGTGCATTCGCCCCCTGGTCTTCTGGTTTCTGGCTCATATACATGCACTGGTCCGCTGATCTTCACATGTGTCAAAACCCCGGAACCCCAAAGACCAGCTGGCTGGTGCGCATGCAGCTCCCTCCGGTCAGCATTGGGTCTGGTGGCTGGTGGCAGTTGAGGGACGAAGACCCAGAGGGAGCCAAGCCAGCCAGCATCATAATTGTAGTTCGATCTGGGTGGCGATTGCCATTGGGGCTTTTAATGGCTCCTCTAGTAGGCTCCCTCTAACCTAGCCTCATTTGCTGGGTGCCGGCTGTGTGCATCTCAGCCAGGCACCCTTCATTTCCGAATTGGCCCACTGCATGCACACACTGGTCACCTGGTCTTTGGGGTTCCAGCACAAGTGAAGATTAGCATGCATGTCAGAACCCGAAAGAGCAGCTGGCAATGGCACACATGCCCACAGAGAGAGCTCTCCGTGTCACCTCTGGCACACGTGTCATAGGTTCGCCATCATGGATATTTAGACACTGAGGCAAGATTAAAAATCAAAGGACACTAGTACATCCTAAGGAGTACTTAGTCCAAATCCATGTACAGATATTTTATCTTGTTTAGAATCAGAACAAAACTAAACTACTTTAATTTAGGCAATAATTTTCACAATTTTGAGAGTCAATTCAACTATATATATATATATTTAAAATATATTAAATATATCAATATTACATTTACTTTAAGCATTGAACATAACAATCAATCTTTGTGAAAGAGGGAAAATAGAATGAAATTTAGTGCATTATAAAACCCCATTCTCATGCTTTGGAAAAAACATGACAATAAGAAGGTGTTTCACATTTCTACTTTCTAAATTTTCTGTGTTCCCAAAAATAAATATCTTAACGCTCTACAACATGCAGTTACATTTAATATTATGAGTTAATATCCATAAAGGCTACATCATGATTCTGCATTCTGAATGTCAAATATTCCTGCCATACAGTTAATTTCATTAATAATAATGTGATGTCAAATTTTTGGTTCATTTACATCTATTTCTCAAAAGAAAACCAAGTACAGTTCTCATTTTCCCCAAAAATCTCCTGTTTCACTTCCATACATATTCTCAAACTCATATTTTTCCTTTTATTAACTAGTAGTTCTTCTGGACATCGTACTTTAGTATATGTCAAAAAATTCTATACCTCTTATAGATTGCAGAATCATAAATAGAATGTCAAGCCCGAATTTGATGGGGTATGGAATTGTTTGTATCCTTGGGCATTCTGACATAAATTCAGTTTGACATAGGTTAGGACTGAAGGAGGATGGAGCCTTCAGTCACAACATCATTCCTAACTGATAAGTCAGCCACATTCTAATGTCTGGCTGACCAGCGGAGCAGAGGATAGACATCGCTGAGCAATCAGCTCCCATCTTGATTGGACAATGTGATAGTTGTTTTGAAAACTTGAGAAAACTGAAACTTATACTGGGGTGAAAATCCTGAAAACTTTAATACTAGTTTTTCACCAGTTAATGCCAATATGGCTCAGCTCCCTCTGGGCCTTCGTTCCTCAACCATTGCAGCCACCAGACCCAATGCTGACCAGAGAGAGCTAAGATGCCAGTGGCAGTTGGTTTGGCTCACCGTGGGCCTTTGTTCCACAACCACCATGGAAACTGGGCCCAATGCTGGCCAGGGAAAGATATGACGTGGGATGCAAGGGGCTCAAGTCATCGGGGGACTTCATTCTTGTCTCGTTGCAGCTGCCAAAGCCGAACCACACTGCCGCTTCAGGAAGATTGGAGGTGGAAGCAACACTTGGAATGGCAACCTAAGGGCTGACACAGCCTCTGAAATGCCGACTTGTTAGGAGGCCCCTGAGCGAAGTGGAGGAAGCGCTAGAGCAATTGGACGAGGCTGATGATTCCTTATCAGAGACAGCAGGGTGGGGAGGAGATCCTCCCCGGCAAACTGAGAAGGAGGCAGCAAGAAAACCCCCACAGCTGGCTGAGGAGCTGACCAGAGCACCCTGCAGATGGCCCAGGCCAAGCCTCCTGATCCCATGACACAGAGGAGGAGTCCAAGAAGGAGGAAAGAAGTTCTGAGTGCAAGGGGATGCCAGAGACTTATGAAAGCAATGGTGAGTGAATCAATACACCTCTTCACTATAAAGTAAAAAATAATGGCACTAAAGATCGGTGCCCAAAACTAGAGGTGGTAACCGACAACATTTATACCCGCTGTTTAATCATTCTGCCTACCATCCTAAAATGGGATCAGGATGAAGAAACTGATCCAAACTATACGTTTTGAACAGGTCAATGGGTTGTTAATCGGCGGGGGCCCTGCCAAGTTCGTCACCAAATCTATAAGACTGGAAATGGGTCAATACTGGGAAAGCCTCCGCTTCATAATAGCACCCAAAATGAGGGAGACGATATTAGGGTTGGTATGGCTGGACAAGTGGTTGCCCATCATCACCTGGAGCAGTGATGGTGAACCTTTTTTGGCTCCCGTGCCAGAAGCGGGGAGAGCATAGGGGGGTCATGCGTGGGTGTGTCACACCCATAATGCTATGCTCATGACCCCTCCCCCGCTTTTGTTGTGGTATTTTTGCCCTCCTGGAGGGTGAAAAACGGACCTAAGGGAAACCCAGAAGTTCGGGAATTGTGACTTCCGGTTTCTCTGTAGGGCTGATTTTTGACCTTTGGAGCCTTCAGAGGCTTTCAGGAGGCTTCCCTGAAGGCTCCAGAGGGCAAAAAATGATCTTACAAGCAAAGTTCCCGAATTTCTGGTTTGCTCGTAGGGCCGGTTTTTCACCCTCTGGAGGGTGAAAAACAGCCTCAAAAGAAGGCCGAAGTCAGCTGGAGGGACAGCAAAGACAAAGACGAATCTTTGCTGATCACAGGGACACTGCAAAGTCCCTGTTTGATACAAAGGAAGGGCTTCAAATCCACGGTAAACAGACAGTCCCTCAGGCTGGCAAAGTTGCTGATGGTTTCAGAAAGAAGGAAATGGGAGTGAAAGTGGATTCTAGCTGGTGAGCTGTTTATTGGCTTAAAAGAGACTGCTTTAAAAGAGATTGTCTGTAAGAACTTTTTAAACTAAGCTGATACTTTAAAAATAAAACAAAAATAAGCAGCGGAATTAAGCGCTGGAGGACTTGGTCAGTGGGTTATCACAATTTCTTTAACTGATATTGTAAATGGCACCTATGAAGAATTCTTAAAAGGAATGGAGTAAGTTTTTCCTCTTCTATTCCCCCCCCCCTTCTTTACAATCTATGGACTAAATATCTTCCTTTTCATTAGTATGTATGATTTTTAAATATTTTTCTTCTCTTTACTACACTTAAGAATACTTACGAATTTGATTTCTTTTTGAAACAACTAAGATACAAAAATTAACAAGAAAAATTGTAATGATTGAAACAACAGAAGGGAAAATGCCGCTGCTACTTGTAAGCTAGAGTATGTGGATTACAAACAAAATATATTCATTTCTACTATTGTTCATTTTGGCTTGGAATCTTAAAGAACTACAGTTTGCTCAAAAGTGAAAGGGGAATTGCTTTTTCTTCTTTACAAATGCTTTTTTGAAGCCTAATTTTAAGCAGAGACTCTATTGTGAATTTCAGTTTGTTAAAAGCATTTCTTGAGCTAGAGTAGCAGCCCTTTTTTCTTCAACATGGAGACAATGAACAACAACAAAACGTTACCTTGCAAGAGATAATGGATGCAATAGAGCAATATTCTAATTCATTAAAAAAAATTGGAACATTTAATTGGAGAATATGAGGAAAAGGATGGAGTTACATATCAAATGGAAAAAAAAAACAGAGATTGGTTTCTTAAGCACTAAAGAGAAAAATAACCACAAAGAAACTAAAATTGCTGATCCTCTCGATGAGTGGCTTATGCTTGGCAATGGGAAAAGTGGAGCATGGAAAGATGAATCAGATGGACGGGAACTCCACCTCAGATGGCAAGATATAGAAGAAGAAACAACAAAGGAATTTATGATATTAAAGAAAGAAACTTTACCAGTAACACCATTGATAACAACCCTGACACTCAAAGTTAAACCGACTAAGGAAAGAGAAGAAAAAGGGCTTCAAAATGACAGGTGATTGATGAACTGCAAGGAGAAGTCCATACAAATTGGATTAAGGATATGTTCAGAAGAATTATGCCACAAATGGCAGAAGATGTGGTATTGTTCTATTACTGGAAAGATATAGGCTGATAGATAAAAGGTTAACCTAAAACCAGTTGAGATTAGGGAAATTTAGTGATAATAGACATAGTTAGATAAGTAATTGAAAGTGATAATAAATGTATATATATGCATAGTTATAAGTGATAATTGGAAATGAATATTGAATATCATTTATTAAAGGAGATGAGTAAATATTATTGATGTTTGGTTAAAATAGGTTACAGGGAATAATGATTTTGGAGGATAGTAGAATTAATAAATATGATGCCTATATGTGACTATGTTCTAAGTTTTTATTGGTATGTTTTAAAATGAAGGACCTGTAATACAATTATAATTAATTAAGAATGGAGGCAGGAAAAAGATGTTTATAAATATATTTGATGTGATGTACTTGAAATAATATGAAATAATATGAAACTTGAATGAATATTGAAGAGATGTATGAAAATATTTTCTAATCAGCAGATACACTTTCTATAGCATGTAAGATGAAGGATTTTTGTGTTGTGTTTAAAAATAAAATAAATTATTTAAAAAAAAGAAGACGGGCTGATGAGGCTGTTAGGGGAATCAATGCTGTATTTGTGGAGAACACATACCCACTCCCCCTCCTTAAGGATATGTTGGTCCACCTAGCCAAAGAGAAGATATTCACCAAATTGGACCTGCGAGAGGCGTACTACAGGGTTCAGATTAGAGAGGGAGAAGAGTGGAAGACTGCCTTCAACTGCCCTCTCTGTAGCTTCCAGTTCAAAGAGATCCCCTTTGGGTTGCAGGGAGCACCCATAGTCTTAATGCAACTGATCAATGAGGCACATCATGACCATCTGTACAAAGAGGTCTTTGTATACTTGAATGACATTCTCATCCTTACTGAGATTCTAGAGGAGCACATGAAGCTGGTGCACCAGGTGTTGCAAAAGCTTCTGGTGGCTAAACTATATGCAAATTTGTTAAAATGGGAATTCTACAAGAGCCGCCTAGACTACCTGGACAATCGAGTGTCAAGAGAAGAGATACAGATGGATTCAGGCAAAGTAAGAGCGGTGCTCAATTGGCAGTCCAGACACATGCACCAACAGCTACAAAGTTTCCTAGGGTTTGCAAAGTTTTACTGGCAATTAATCCCTGCCTTCACTGAAATAACCCAGTCTATCACTAAACTGTTGAAGATGGGGAGGGGTCCGTAACAGCCATGGCCCATGGTCAAGTTAGACTCTGAAATGGACCCTGGAATTCCAATGCACCTTTGAGCAGCTGAAAGGATTGTTCGCCAAAGATTCAACCCTCAAGCACTCTGACCCAGACTAGTCTTTTGTGATCCAAGCCAACGCCAGAGACATAGTCATCGCAGCCATCCTCTTCCAGAAAGACACAGAGGGCATCTTACATCCCTGCATGTATACCTCCAGGAAACTGATTGAGACTGAGCAGAGGTAGGCAGTGTGGGAGAAGGAAACTTATGTGATTCAATGGGTCCCCCTGACCAGGAGACATTTCCTTGAGGGTGGTTCTGTGCCAGTCCGGTTTCTGCCCCGGGCACAGCACTGAGACGGCGTTGGTTGCGCTGATAGATGATCTCTAGAGGGCCAGAGACAGAGGTTATTCCTCTGTCCTGGTCCTGTTAGAACTCTCAGCGGCTTTTGATACCATCGATCACGATATCCTATTGCACCAACTGGAGGGATTGGGACTGGGGGGCACTGTACTGCAGTGGTTCTCCTCCTACCTCTCTGGTCGATCACAGTTTATGTTGACGGGGGAGAGAGGTCGACATCGAGGCCCCTAATATGTGGGGTGCCTCAGGGGTCGGTCCTCTCGCCCTTCCTGTTCAACATCTACATGAAGCCGCTGGGTGAGATCATCTGTGGTTGTGGGGTAGAATACCACCAGTACGCTGATGATACTCAGTTGTACATATCTACCCCCAACCACTCCAGCGATGCCGGCGAAGTGATGTCCCGGTGTTTGGAAGCCGTACGGCTCTGGATGGGAAGTAACAAACTTCAGCTCAACCCGTCCAAGACCGAGTGGCTTTGGTTCCCAGCGTCCCGACATAGCCAGCTGATCCCATCGCTGGTTATCGGGGGCCCCCGTTGAGAAAGCCCGTAACTTAGGCGTCCTCTTGGATTCGCGGCTGTCCTTAGATAGCCATATAGCAGCCGTGACCATGGGGGCTTTTTACCAGGTACGTCTGATACGCCAGATACGTCCCTTTCTTAACCGGGATGCCCTCTGCACTGTCACTCAAGCACTCGTGACATCCCGCCTAGACTATTGCAACGCTCTCTACATGGGGCTCCCCTTGAGGTGCATCCAGAGGCTTCAGTTGGTACAGAGTGCAGCCACGCGAGGAATCATGGGAGCCTCTCGATGCTCCCATATAACACCTCTCCTACACGAGCTGCATTGGCTACCGGTGGCCTTCCGGGTTCACTTCAAGGTGCTTGTCACCATCTTTAAATCGCTCCATGGCTCGGGGCCTAGTTACTTGCGGAACTGTCTCCTACCACATACCTCCCACCGACCGATTCGCTCCCAGGGGGAGGGCCTCCTCAGGGTGCCAACCGCCGGTCAATGCCGGCTGTCGGCGTCCAGGGGTAGGGCCTTCTCTGTGGCAGGGCCCACCCTCTGGAACGACCTGCCCCCCGACCTTCGCACTATCACGGACCTTCCCCTCTTTTGCTGCTCACTCAAGACTCATTTCTTCCAGCAAGCTGGACTAGCCTAGAATTTTAGACCTCATATACGCCAAAACTCCAACCAAACTAGTAAATGGTTAATAGGTTAATGGGAATTTTAGTACAAGTTAATTTAATTAATTTTAATTCTTTTATTGTATATGTTATTATTTATTATGGTAGATTTATCTGTACACCGCCCTGAGTCCATTTCGATGAAGATAGGCATGATTTACAAATCGAAATAAATAAATAAATAAATAAATAAATAAATAAATATATCAATATATCATGTATAATTATTCCGTTCCTCTTATTATAACTGATTATTTATTAGCTGGTGATTCTTCAGTAATATCTAAAACAATTTTAAGTTTGCTAAAATTCTCCCCCATTTTATTAAATTACATCCATCAACATTCCTACAAAATAAGTTTTATTATTTATATCCAATCTCATTCTCATATATTTCTACACATACATAGATACCTAGATATATATCATTAAACTATAACATTATTATTAATTACTCTTATTGTAAATAATTATTGACTAACTAATGATCCTTCAAAGATATTCTAAAACAATTTAACTAGTTATTAATCATCAAAGGATAACAACTTTCCTTATCAGCCAGTGTCTTTCCAGTAGCGAATTGGACTTATCTCTCTTGCCATTTGTGGCCCCCATCTCTTTTTATTCTTCTTTCCAGGTTTTCTATAAACTTCTTTTCGCACTTTATTGTCTAGTATGACTCTCAAATAATACCGCTGCCCAGTTTCTATCTTCACATGTTGTTTATCTTTGAATGTCAAACATATTTCTGGAGAGATTTCACCTCTTTCATCCATCTTCAATCCCCCCCCCCCTCTTTTCCTTGACATCCAAAATGAGGCTCGCATTCCTCAAATTCTCTTTTAGGAATTTTCTTCTTTATATTTTCTCCCATCTTTAATCCATTGGTAAAGTTCTCTATTATCATATCTTTATCTTTGTCTTCAACTAAAATGAGTATCTCTTTATCTTCAGCATTTTCTTCTTTTTCTTTAATTTCTGGAGCCTGCAACTGCTCATAACTTGATGTAACAGACAAAAGTTTGTCCAGTTTTTTATCCGTTCTTCTATTTTGTTTCAGTAGGTTTAAGATTTTAGCCAAAGCATTCTGGTTTTCTAAAGCATCCTCTTCTAGATATAAAACCATGTTGACAAATCCAAAAAGTAATGAAGTTTGGTTTTCACTGCCACCCTGGTCTCAGGCCTATACTCTTTTGGTATTTTTCCAAAGAAAATATTTTCCCAAAGAAATATACTGTTGTCAGTTATCAAAAAGCACCTGTTGTAAACAATCTATGCTTTGTAACCTTGACAATCATATAAACCAACCAGTGACTTCCAGTGGCAATATAACAGACATCCTTTTCTTTGTTGTTAAAAAAAAGTAAAACATATAGTTCTTTTTCAATTTCAAAAATAAGCAATAAATCTTCAAAAGCAATTATAAAACTAGTCCCAGATTCAAAATTTTAGGTTGAAAAAATAGAAAGAAAAAAGAAATAGCCCAATCACTTTCAAAGGGAAAAAAACAACAACAAAACCTCGTTCTAACGCTTCAATCCACAATTTCAGATAAATATTTTTTAAAAAGGAAACTTCCCAGTTCAAAGCATATTAGATTAATTCCGCCGCTTATTTCATAATTAAAGGCTTTAGTTTACTAAAAAAAAAGTTTCTTTAAGCAAAATGTTTTTAAAAAAAAGATAAAATACCTTCCCGGTCTATTATTTTTCCTTTCAGCCTGTTCCTTTCCTTTCCTTCCGGAGCTTGCCTCGCCTTTGTCAGCCTGTGGGGATTGCCTGTTTGCTGCCCTGCAGAAGCTCTTCCCTTGGGTCAAACAGGGGTTTTGCGGTACCCCTGTGACCAGCAAGGCTTTGTCTTCCTCATCACCGTCCCTCCAGGACGGTTTAGGTTCGCACGGAACCAGGGGGCGGTAAAAGTTCAACAGAGGTCTCAGAGTGCTGAGACCCGCATTGTATCAGCGTGGCGTGGCTCCGCCCTCCCACTATGGATTTCATTGTTGAGCTCCCTGAGAGTGGGGAAAGTATAGTCATTAGAACCGTCATAGACTTGTTTTCCAAACAGGCCCATTTTGTAGCTTGCCCAGGACTCCCATCAGTATGGAAGTTGGCTAATCTATTCATCAAGCATATGTATAGGTTATATGGCGTCCCCTGCAGAATAATTTCCAATTGGGGGATCCAATTCATAATAAGGTTCTGGAGAGAGTTCATGAGAACCATTGGGTTATCACAAGAATTTAGTTCTGCATTTTATCCAAGTACTAATGGGGCCACAGAGAGGATTAATGCCATGGTGAAACAGATGTTACGTCAACTATCAGTAATTCGACTGGGCAGAGTGGCATACAATTTGCAGCAGCACTGGCTTAACCCCCTTCCAAGTGACCAGTGGAATAGAATTTGTCCCTTTGCTAGAGCTCCCTAGGGAACCTCCTTTCTCCATGTCACTAATTGAGTGGATGGAGCCTCTGAAGAAAGCATGGGAAAATATGAAATAGTGTATTAAGCAAGGCAAGCCAGGACATATAAAAAACAGGCCACTAAGAACTGGTTTCTCCAACCAGAGTTTAAGGTGGGGGATAGGATTTATTTGTCCACAAAATATCTGAGATTAAAACTAGCCACAAAGTTTGGTCCCAAGCTCTGAGGACCATTCTCCATAGTGAAAGTGATAAACCTTGTTACAGTACGACTTCAATTTCTCCGGTTGTTGGTCAAGGTACATCCAGTGTTCCATTGTAGCCTGCTGAAGCCAGCAGTGACTTTGCAAATTCGACCCGTAGGTCAAGTATCCCCTGGTGAACAAACTCACTATGAGATAAAGAGAATCTTAGACTCGAGAATGCAAAGGGGACAATTAGAATACTTGGTGTACTGGAAGGGACACTTGCTTTCTGAGGCCACCTGGGTAAAGAGCTGGAAAGTAAGCACAGATAGGTTAGTAAAGCAGTTCCATGACAAGTATCTTCAGATACCCAAGGGACCTCCAAGGTGAGGGAGAGGGGGCTAGTGGCATTGACTAACTAAGTGTTTTATTTTTGCAGGGTTGTTTTTTCTGCTGAGGGGTTAGAGCCTGTCAAGCCTGAAATTGATTGTGGTGTGGGATTGTTTGTATCCTTGGGCATTCGGACATGAATTCAATTTGACATAGGTCGGGGTTGAAGGGAGATGGAGCCTTCAGTCATAACATCAGTCAAAGAATTTCAATAGGCATGGTCTAGGAAGAGAGGCTTTTCTGCCATGGAACCTCAGAGATGAAGTAAGTCCAAAATATCTTGGCCTTCTGCAAAGATATTTGGGCCTGGACTGTGTAGTCTTATATGGGAAACACAGGGATCAAACAACCACGAGATTTCCCCCCCCCCCACCTGAATTAACAACTGCTAATTCCCTATCTTAAAATTCTTCATCTTTTGAAATTTGTATAATTTGTTTTGTAATTTTAATATTTTAATTCTAACTTATTCTGATAAAATGTTTAATTTTATTGATTAAATTGTATATCACTGATTCCAGGCGATTCTGCTACAAACTTTATTATTATTATTTTTTTATTAAATTTATACCCCGCCCTTCTCCAAACGAACTCAGGGTGGCGCACAGGAATACTAAAATACATACAAAAACATATAAAATTTTAAAAAACTTATTCCAATAAAATCCTGCGCTAAAAACCAAATTAAAATCCCCAAATTTAAAACTGTCTAAAAGTCAGTAATAGAGGTTACGCTAGCCTGGCTAGATGGAACAGATGTGTCTTAAGACACTTGCGGAAGAGGCGGAGGTCGGAGATGGTGCGAAGTTCAGGGGGTAAGTCGTTCCAAAGGGCTGGGCCCGCCACAGAGAAGGCTTTTCCCCTGGGTGTCGCCAGTCGGCATTGTCCAGGCGACGGCACCCTGAGAAGGCCCTCTCTGTGGGAGCGTATCGGTCTGAGGGATGTATGGGGTAGGAGGCGGTCTCGCATATAACTAGGCCCCGAGCCATGGAGCGCTTTAAAGATGGTCGTCAAAACCTTGAAGCGGACCCGAAAGACCACAGGAAGCCAATGCAGCTCGCGCAGGATTGGTGTTATGTGGGAGTGTCTAGGCGCTCCCGTAATCACCCGCGCGGCTGCATTCTGGACTAACTGCAGCTTTCGGGTGCACCTCAAGGGAAGCCCCATGTAGAGAGCATTACAGTAGTCGAGTCGAGAGGTGACGAGTGCTTGAGTGACTGTGCATAAGGCATCCCGGTCCAGTAAGGGGCGCAATTGGTGCATCAGGCGTACCTGATGGAACGCCCCCCTGGCCACGGCTGCTACATGGTCCTCCATATACAGCCGGGAGTCCAGGAGGACACCCAAATTGTGCGCCCTCTCCACGGGGGCCGGTGTTTCGCCCCCAATGGCCAGAGTTGGAATAATCTGGCTGAACCGGGGTGCCGGAAGTCACAGCCGCTCAGTCTTGGATGGGTTGAGCTTGAGTTTACTACCCATCCAGATCCGTACGGCCTCCAAGCACCGGGACATCACCTCGACGGCATCTTTGGGGTGGTCTGGGGTGGAGATGTACAACTGAGTATCATCAGCGTACAGATGATATCCCACCCCAAAACCACGGATGATCTCACCCAGCGGCTTCATATATGTGTTGAACAGTAGGGGCGAGAGGACCGACCCCTGAGGAACCCCACATATGAGGGGCCTCGAGGCCGACCTCTGACCCCTGCCAACACATATTGCGACCGACCAGAGAGGTAGGACGAGAACCACCGCAAAACGGTGCCTCCCAGCCCCAACCCCCCCAGTCGGCGCAATAGGATACCATGGTCGATGGTATCAAAAGCCGCTGAGAGGTCTAATAGGACTAGGATAGAAGAATATCCTCTATCCCGCGCCCTCCAGAGATCATCAACCAACGCGACCAATGCCGTCTCGGTGCTGTGACCGGGTCGGAAGCCGGACTGGCACGAGTCTAGATAATCAACTTCCTCCAAGTGTCGCGGAAACTGTTGAGCCACCACACTCTCTACAACCTTCACTAAAAAGTGAAGGTTGGAGACGGGACGATAGTTCTCTAATAATGCTGGATCCAGGGACGGCTTCTTGAGGAGGGGCCTTACTACCGCCTCTTTCAAGACGGCAGGCAAGGACCCCTCACTCAAAGATGCATTGACAAAGCCCTGGAGCCAGCCTCGTGTCGTCTCCCAGGATGCCAGTACAAGCCAGGAGGGACACGGGTCCAATAAACACGTGGTAGCCCTAAGTCTCTTTGACAACTTGTCCATATCCTCGGTAGTAACAAAGTCAAACTCCTCCCAAGATGGTGTCTCAAGAACAGCCTCGGACCACTCGATTGGACCACTGTCGATGGAGGGTAGCTCATTCCAAATAAGAGTGATTTTCTCCTGCAGATAAATCGCAAATTCCTCTGCGCGACCCTGCAAAGGGGCTTCCCGCGGCCTCTGATGAAGGAGGGAGCGGATCACCCCAAACAGGGTGGCAGGGCAGTTATTTGTGGATGCAATGAGGGTGGCACAATACTCACGTTTGGCCACCCTTGTCGCCACTAAGTAAGTCCTTATATGGTCTCTCACTAGTGTTCGGTCGGCTTCGGAGTGAGAAGATCTCCATCTGCTCTCTAGGCGTCTCTTGTGGCGCTTCATCTCCCTCAGCTCCTCAGTAAACCCAGGAGCCTGGGTGATTCGTCGCCGCAAGAGAGGCCGCAAGGGCGCGACTCGGTCCAAGGCCCCCGTGGCCGCACTTAACCATGCGGCCATTAGGTCCTCCGTCGAGTCGCGGGGCAAGTCCACAGGAATTAGCCCAAGCTCCCTCTGGAACTTTACCGGGTCCATCAGGAGCCTGGGGCGGAACCATATAGGAATATCAGGCTCCGCCTCCCCGCGGTGAGGTGTGGCGATCGGAAAGTCCAGCCGAAGGAGAGCGTGATCTGTCCATGACAGGGGTGTGATGACTAGATCCCCTATTCCCAGATCACGACTCCACTGTCCCGAGACAAAGATGAGATCCAGGGTGTGTCCATCCTTGTGAGTAGGGCCTAAAACTACTGGGTCAGGTCCATGGCTGTCATGGAAGCCATGAACTCCCGAGCTGCACCAGAGGTCTCGCCTACCGACGGCAGGTTGAAGTCCCCCATGACCAAAAGTCTGGGGGTCTCAACCGCCGCCTCGGCTATCACTTCTAGGAGCTCGGACAGGGCTGTTGTTGCATAGCGGGGAGCCACGTATACAACTAACACTCCCAACTGCCTCCCTAGGCCCCACTTCACGAGTAGGGACTCACACCCGGTCGTCTGAGGGATCGTGGTCTCCTTCGGCTCAAGACCTTCCCTAACCATAATCGCCACCCCCCACCCCTCCCTAGGGCCCTAGGCTGATGGAAGGCTTGGTAGCCTGGTGGGCACATTTCCACGAGGGGTAGTCCTCCCTCGTGGCCCAACCAGGTTTCCATGATACCCACCAGGTCCCTGTCCCCCTCTGACACAAGGTCATGGATGAGGGGGGCTTTTTGTACCACGGACCTGGCGTTGCATAGCGTCAGCCTAGGGCCCCGGGTCTGTGGCTCTTGCCCACCTAGTCTGTGATTGAAGCATGGGGGGGTTAGAGCGAGTGACCGCCTGTAGCCAATGGCCATGGTCCTCCAACCAGTGTCCATCCCGTCTCCCACCGCCCCTGCCCCTCCCCAAGACCGAAGTGATGGGAAATACCTCAGTGGAAGCGACCCCCCCTTCCCCCTCCTCCATTTCTCTACTTCCGCCGGCCGGCCTTATAATTTGACGTCCCCCCACCTGACTATCCCCTCCCTCCTCCCTGGAATCCCTAAAAACCGAATTAAAAAGTTAAAAAGGAACCCCCTGAGTTTGCGCTTCGCCCACCTCTCAGGAGCAATAAGTCCATCCTCGAGGTGGGCCCGTGTTAAACTAGGGGGCCAGGCCTGCGAGAGCGGAGACTCTCGCAGGCAAAGGTGGTCACGCCTTGAATACATTTCTGAGGAACACGAAGGCTGCATATACCAAGGGGAATGTAATTGCAAGTTAAAATTGAAGTTAAAACAGAGTCCAGATAAAGTGCAGATGTAAAGTGGCAGTGTAAAGTGCAAATAGATATAATAGGGGATGATAAATCCATAGAGGTAGGAGGGGTAAAGTCAAATAGTCAAAAAAGTCTGGCAGATGGGGAAGATCGCAATTCAGCCCCTTTAAAGGGCCCCAACCATCTGCCCTCTTCAGCCACACAGGCCTCAGTCTGCATTTAGTGCCGTGCAGCTAGATGGTCCACCGCACGGCCTGATGATAAATGCTTTCCATGTGCAGGCTCGGCTTACCTCCTCCAGTCCCATGCACTCACTCCAAGTCCTCCTCGGCCAAAGTTCCACCACTCCACGATCCGGCTGCTTGGCTGCTTGGCCCCTTCTTCCTTCCATTCGCTCCTTCTTTCCATTCATTCCTTCCTTCCTTCCGCTTCTGTTTCCACTCCATTCCTTCTTTCTCCTTCTCCTTTCTCTTTCTAATCTCTCCTCTCCTTCTTTCCCTCTTTCTCCTTTCTCCTTCTTTCACCTTCCCGTCCTTTCTCCTCACGTTTCCTCTCTTCCAGTCTCTCCTCTCACATCCTCTCACCTCCTCTCTCCTTCCCAGCTTCTCCATCCACAGCCGTTGTTCTCAGCCGCTCCTGCCGCTCCAGCCCCGGATCAGGTAGGGAACACTCGGGTCGGGGTCAGATGTAGGCTGCACGATTCGCCATCCACTCGTGCAACCCGATGGAAAATCCTCCCTTCCGCCCGGCCATTCACTTGCCTCCAGCATCCCGGCTTCACAGGCCTGCCTCCTCCTACTTCCTGCCGCGCCGGGGATGCGCTAGGCCGAACAGGCCGATTCGGGCCTTGCTCCTCGCTCTTCGCCCCGCTGTCACACACTCGGCTCGCCCTCCGTCTCCAAAATGGCCTGGTGTGACGGCTGGCATGTAATCTTGCTGGGCCAGCCCTCGAAGATGGTCAGTGAGGGCTGGCGACATTCCCCTGGGGCAAAACAGCCCCCAGCCCCCGTCCTGCGTTCAAAATCGGACCTCCATTTCGCGCATGCGCAAACTGCTATAGCAAGATGCTTTTTTCCCTACAGATTCTATATGATTTTTTTCCATGATCACCTCCCTCTATTAAAATTCTTAGTCCATCAATATATGTGTACTTCAAAATCACACAGATGAAATGAATACCAATATTGAATTCTAGCAAAGAATATTTACAATAGCCATAATTGAAACCAGATTTTGGAGGAAAACTTTTTGTCTCCTTCAATCACCCCTGCAAAAGAAACACTTAAGTTCACAGAGTTTAACAAGAGACCTGCAAAAGAAACACTTAAGTTCACAGAGTTTAACAAGAGACTTACTTAAGAGACTTAAGTACATATTTAACTCTTTGACTCAAATGTATATAATTTAAACACAATAAACCTAGGGTGGATCAGATCAACCTAATTAATGTTAATGCAAGAACTCTATTTTCAATTTTTAAAAAACCTCTCCTTTTTTCTAAGGAAGATATAAATACCATTGCAGAATTTTTATAACTAAAATCTTTTTGATATAGTCTAATTGTGTCTTACAAAAGTTTATTTGTTGTTTGAAAATTACTTACAAGCAAATTCAAGTTCCTTGGAGCTGAATAAAAGTTAGGAAAAATTGCTAATGGGCAATTTGCATTTATGAGGGTCTACTTTTCAACCATTCAGTTCAAAATTACGAGATGCCAAAGTTTTGAATGTTTCATGTATTAAACAGAAGAAATGGACTAATTTGTGTTTGCTGCAATAACTCAATGCTTTTAATACAGAAAGCTACCTCCCATTTTAAACATATTTTAATTGGCTGGGGGCTATATAGCAATTATCGGATTACATTATGCAAGTTGGCAAAGCTGAATTTTTTTGAAAGGATTAGTCCCTCCCTTGCTTTTAAAATAGAAAGTCTTCTGTTCTCTCCCTGTCAGTGTTATACTTGCTATCCCCCTTCCATACTTTTAAGAGAACATATTTTCATTTCTATCAGAAATGTGATTTAGAGCAGGGGTCTCCAACCTTTGCAACTTTAAGTCTAAAGGACTTCAGCTCCCAGACTTCTGCAGCCAGCTTTGCTGGCTGGAGAATTCTGGGAACTGAAGTCCTTCAGACTTAAAGTTGCAAAGGTTGGAGACCCCTGATTTAGAGTATCAGGAAATCTTGTGTTTGCCCACCATTAGCATGTTAAAACTTTACAGCAATTTTGCAATTCACTAGAATCCTATATTTATAGGCTTAAAAGTTTCTTTCTTACCTGAGTTTAAGTTTGCATGTTTACTAAAATGTCAGTAAGCTTTTGTGGGAAGATGGAAGAATCTGTTCTTAAATTCCAAAACCACATTATTTTCATCAATATATTTCATTTGCATCGTGATTCTATCATGAAAATGAAAGGAAATGAATCATAAATCATGAAAAGAAGGACATATACCCAAGATCTGTAAAGGACTCAAATGTCTATATACTACCGTTCAAAGTTTAAAGAACAAACATGATGAACTTAAAGTATTAGTTCATGAAAGCACATGTGATATAGTTGTCATTATTGAAGCTTAGTGGGATGAAAATCATAATTGCAATGTCCTGACGGAATGATACAAACTATTCAAAAGAAACAGATCTAATAAGAGGAGGTGGAGTTTTGTTATATATAAAAAATTATTACATCCCTACCAAATAACAAAACCAGGATGAAAAACATCTAAAATGGATATGGATTAATATAAAAGGAAAAAAGAACGACACTGCTATAGACTTATACTACAAAGCCACCCAACCAAGCAGAAGAAATGGGTGAATTTTTTGCTAACCAATTAACAAATGTATGAATGAAACATACCACAGTAGTAATGAGAGGTTTTAGTTATTCTGATATCAACTGGAAGACAAACTCTGAAACAAGTCAGAGGCCTAACAAATCCTTACCAACCTAGCTGACAACTTTAGTAGAGGAGTTAACTAGAGGAAGAAGAGATAGAAGAGGTAACTAGAGGAAAAACTACATTGGATCTAATTTTTCTAAATGGAGAGTTGAAGTTGTGAGAACTTTGGGTGAGACTGATCACGTCACATTCAATATAACACGAACACAAAGCAATACAACTTTAAAACAGCTGATTTTAATAAACTCAGAGAGCCCCTAGGAAAGATTTCATGGATGAAAATCTTAGGGGAAAATAACACAAGAAACTTGTGAAGCTCTGAAAAATATAGTCATAATAACACAGTTCAGCACAACACCACTGAAAAAGAAAAACAAGAAATTCAAGAAGAAATCAGCATGGTTGCACAAAGATGTCTCTTATAAACTAAAAGATAAAAATGACGTGTACAAAAAATGAAGAGAGGGACACATAACTAAATGAAGAGAGGGACACATATCAGCAGATATCAGCATAATCTGCAAGGGTGAAGTCAAGAAAGTAAAGGGTCATAATGAACTAAAACTTGCAACATATAAACAACAAAAAAGACAATGAGGCAGTCGGTCCACTAATTTTTTTAGTTTTTTTTTAGTTTTATTTGATTTATATCCCGCACCTATCTCCTACAAAAGGACCCAGGGCGGCGCACAGGAAATTAAAACACAATATAAATCTACAAATAAATAATATCCTAAAACCACAATTAAACTTAAGAACCCTGTGCTAAAACAACATTTTAAAATCCCTAATTATCCCTAATCCCTAATTAAAATTTGTTAAACTAAAACTCAGTTGTTATTGGGTGGTCACGCTAGGCCGGCTTGATGGAACAAGTGCATCTTCAGGCGCTGGCGGAAAAGGCAGAGGTCCGAGGTGGTACGGAGTTCGGGGGAGAAGGTCGTTCCAGAGGGTAGGGCCCGCCACAGAGAAGGCCCTTCCCCTGGGTGTCGCCAACCGGCATTGCCTGGCCGATGGCACCCGGAGAAGACCCTCTCTATGGGAGCGGATCGGTCGAAGGGATGTGTGGGGCAGAAGACGGTCTCGCACATAACTAGGCCCCGTGCCATGGAGCGCTTTAAAGATGGTAGTCAGCACCTTGAAGCACACCCGAAAGGCCACAGGTAGCCAGTGCAGCTCGCGCAGGAGAGGTATTATATGGGACTGCCTTGAGGCTCCCATGATCACCCGCGCGGCCACATTCTGAACTAACCGTAACCTTCGAGTGCACCTGAAGGGGAGCCCCATGTAGAGAGCGTTACAGTAGTCTAGATGGGATATCACAAGTGCTTGAGTGACTGTGCGAAGGGCGTCCGGTCCAGTAAGGGGCGCAATTGGCGGACCAGGCGCACCTGGTAAAACGCCACCCTGGCCACAGCTGTCACATGGTCCTCCATGGCCAGCCGGGAATCCAGGAGGACACCTAAATTGCGCGCCCTCTCCACGAGGGCCTATAGTTCACACCCAATGGCCAGTGTTGGACTTACCTGGCTAAACCGGGACGCCGGAAACCACAGCACCTCGGTCATGGATGGGTTGAGCTTGAGTTTGTTACTCCCCATCCAGACCCGTACGGCCTCCAAACACCGGGACATCACCTCGACGGCATCGTTGGGGTGGTTTGGGGTAGATATGTACAGCTGAGTGTCATCAGCGTACAGATGGTATTCTACCCCAAAACCACGGATGATCTCGCCCAGCGGCTTCATATAGGTGTTGAACAGGAGTGGCAAGAGGATCGACCCCTGAGGTACCCCATATGAGGGGTCTCGAGGTCGACCACTGCCCTCCTGCCAACACAAATTGCGACCGACCAGAGAGGTAGTAAGAGAACCACCGTAGCATGGTGCCTCCCACCCCCAACCCCCCCCCCCAGTCGGTGCAACAGGATACAATGGTCGATGGTATCAAAAGCCGCTGAGAGATCTAATAGGACCAGGATAGAGGAGCACCCTCTATCCCGCGCCCTCCAGAGATCATCCACCAACGCGACCAATGCCGTCTTGGTGCTCATCTTGTTGATGAGGTTGTGCAGTGCTGCCACCAAACGGATCAGGAGAGGCAGGAGGTGGGGTGGGGTGTCGCCATGTCACAGCCCCTGTGCGCTCCACCATTGCCTCCTCTGTTGTTCTTCAGCACTTATCTAGCCCATCCATACTTCTGCAATGGGAAAGAAGCAAGAAACCCACTCGAGGCTCCAAAATGTTGCACCAAAACACTAACTTGATAAGAGGAGATTGATTTTTCTGCAGACAGTTTCAGGAAAGGGGACCATGTGAGGTAGAAAGCAGCTTAACCTAACCCTAACCCTGGGCCCCACTGTCAGCATGACGGATGGTGGGATGGAGTGTGTAGGGGCTACAGCATGGCACTGCTAACCCTAACCTTCTTCCTGCCTTGTCTGATTAGTTTGGTGATAGCGCTGCGCAACCTCATCAACAACAAGAAAGGAGGAAGCAAGGGATCAATATAACGTGTTATTCTCATGTGCAGATAAAGTCTAGATATGAGAAAGATGTTACATTTCAGGGCTTTTACAAAGAATTAATGGAGTTAGATAAAATTCTAACAGGAACAGAAGAAAGATTAATAAAGAAACTAATCACTTATTGGGCATAAAATTGGAAGAGGAACAAGTAAAAGAGACAATGATAGCACAGGCAGAAAATTTTGGCTATACGATAGAATTGGATAAATGGCAGAAATTGTGGGATAGGAATTACAGATTAACAATGTCTACTGCATATAAAGAGAATTTGTACAAGATGTTTTACAGATGGCATCTACCAACAGAAAGATTGGCAAAGATGTTTAAAGACAACTCAACTAAATGTTGGAAGTGCCACCAAATACCTGGATCTTATTTTCGTATGTGGTGGACATGTGGAGAGGCAAAGAAATATTGCACAAAAATTAAGACATGGTTGGAAGAGATGATACAACAACGTATCGAGCTGAAGCCAGAAATATTTCTGCTGGGAATTCTACCTGAAATTTATAATAAAAAGAATGTATATTTAATCATTCATATATTAACTGCAGATAGAATTGTATTGTATAACATTGGAAAAGTGTAGAGATCCCTATTGATGAGAAGGTGATAAGGAAAATATTAGAATGTGCAGAAATGAATGGACACATTAGCAATTAAAGAGAAAGAGCAAACTGAATATTATATGATTTATTGGTATTATATTTTACCAATGGTTGGAGAAAAAAAAGGTATTTGGAAATGAAGAAAAGTAAAAAATAGGTAGATAATAGACTTAGATAAAGATATAAAATGGCTAGTACCCTGTTCCTCCAAAATAAGACCTTCCCAGATAATAAGCCCAATCGGGCTTTTGAGCACATGTGCTAAAATAAGCCCTCCCCAAAAAATAAACCCTCCCCCCAAATATTGCAATACAGCAGCAGCCATGAGGTGACTACACTCGCCACCTCCTGCACCTCAAAAATAACAAGACCTACCCAAAAATAAGGCCAAGCCCTTATTTTGGGGGTCAAAAGAAAAAAATTCCCTGTCTTATTTTCAAGGAAACGCGGTATGTGTATGATAAGAATAATGATGTTTAATGTTGATATATTATTACTAGAAGATACTAAGAAGAAAAATTGAGTTTTATAATGTTTAAATGCTTAATATACTGTATTATAATATTAAACTTAGGGAAATAATGTTAATATGAACAAGAAAGATGTGGCAAAAGAGGAATGATGTTGCACAGAGATGTTTGTACCCAGGCGACAAACTGCATAAGGAAAGATGGAATGTTTATTTTTGTAATTGAAAAAATAATAAAATTCTTAAAAAAACAACAAGATTGCCAACAGAGATGTCGAGAAGGAGAGTCAGGAAAAGGAGGAGAATAAGGAGAAGAAAGATGACAAGGAAAAGGAAAAAAGCAAGGCAAAAAAAGAGAGAAGTAATAGTATTAGTAACAAGGGTTTCTATTTGTAAATTAAAAGCATTAAATTAAGCCCTTGCATGCTTGTTCTGTTTTGGCCAAACCCACCCCAACCCCAATGCTGACAGCAGTATGAGGCAGCGGCACAGCTCTGGTAGTAGTAGTCCTGGTCACTACCATGGCAACCGGTGGTAGAATGGGAGTGGCATGAGGCACCTTGCTGGCTGCCACCAGGTGAGACAGGGAAGAGGCTGGTCTAGCTGCCACCACCTCATCCCACCAGAATCAAGGCTCTGCAGGCTTCACCGCCCAACAGTATCCTTGGCCACCTGTCTGGATGGGGCCCATATGGAGATGGGTGGCCTTGTGGGGTTGAGTGGGGCTGCAGCTGCAGAAACAATGGAAAGGGCACCATGGAAGGCAGTGGTCTTCTTCTTAGGGCAGGCAAGGCCAGCCATAAGGTCAAGCTCCTGTGTTCCCCACTCTGCGCTCTACCCAGATGTGGGATCAAAACTTTGGCTTTTCTCCAGAAGAGTGAAGTGACCTGGTAGGCAGAATGGTGTGATTTTCACCCAGCTCTTTCTGCCTTTCCATTTTTTTTCCCTGGATGGATCTTTTCCCACATTCCACTCACTTTGTCTTTTGCTTTGTCTTTTTCACATAGGAGGCGGCAAGCATATAGGGGCCGAGTGTGGTGCCAGCCCTACCCTACCCGCCTTGCCTCGTGGGAGCAGCAACAGGCCGCAGGTGGGCTTCACAGTCTCATGTGTTCAAAAATAAGACATCACCAAAAAATAAGCCCTAGTGGGTCTTTTGTAGCCAAAATTAATATGACCCGGTCTTATTTGGGGGAAAATACGGTATAAGCCAGCAATGTGTGTCAGCAACAGCCAAAAAAGCAAATGCATAAAGAGAAGCATAGAATCAAAATCACATGATCTTTATAAATCCTTAGTAAGAGCACACCTGGAATACTGCATCCAGTTTTGGTCCCCAAATTTATAAAAAAGATATTGAGACTGAAAAGTCAGAGAAGAGCAACTAAGATGATTAAAAGCCTGGAGGCTAAAAGATATGAAGAATGGTTAGCAGCAATAGAGTAGGCTAGTCTAGAGAAAAGAAGGTCTAGGTGTATTCCAGTATTTGAGAAGCTGCCACAAAGATGATGGGATCATCTTATTTTCCAAAGCTATCTCCCCTTGATGTCACTCCGTTTGGCTGATGCTATACTCTCCTCTATGTTATGTTATACTGTGACAGAACTTTACTTCCTTCGGGAACTCTCCCTTTCCTGGGGATGGCCTTCTTGCTTGTCCAGACACTTCCTTAATGACGGATCTTGAGATCCCAAGAAGTGACATAGAAAGAAGAGGCTTCTTAATGTGTGGGTGGGGGTCGATTTAGATGGCTTAGACAGGCTTTGGGGGGGAGTCTGCCAGGGGACAGGCCAGGGTTAATTAATGGACATGGGTCAGGAGTGCTGGGAAGGGTTGGGAGTCTGGGGGAGACATTAAGCCATTCCATTGGGGGGTTTACTATCTCTACTGTAGGTGGAAGGGGCAGATACGGTGAGGGCCAAATTATGCCCAGGGGTCGCGGGTTCACTGTTTAAGAGCGATTGCACATTCTGACCCTCATTTTGCACTCCTTTTGCACTCCTGGTGCTCGGGACTACAGGACCCTGGTGTCCAGCTGGTGTCGCTTAACGCCAGGTCCGTGGTGCATAAGGTTCCCCTCATTTACGATCTCATACAAGAGGGAAGAGCGGACCTTACGTGTATTACGGAGACCTGGTTGGGCGATGAGGGGGGTGTTCTTGTTAAATTATGCCTACCAGGCTTCTGGGTGTTTCACCAGCCGAAAGTGCAGGGCAGGGGCAGGTGGTGGTAGTGGTGATTAGGGAAAGCCTTGGACCTCAGGAGGTCACTGTGCCTCAGATAGGTGGGTGTGAGTCCCTTTTTGTGAAGTGGGGCCTTGGAGTTCAGGTGGGCCTTTTTGTTACGTACCTGTCTCTCTGCCGCATTTCATCGGCCCTGCCTGAGTTGCTGGATGTGTTAGCCGGGTTGGTGATTGATTTTCCCAGGCTTATGGTCCTGGAGGATTTCAATCTGCCTTCCATTGCCGTGACATCCAAGTCGGCTCAGGAGTTCATGGTTTCCCTGACAGCTATGGACCTACCTCAGTTAATTCAAGACCCCTCATAATAGGGGACACACGCTCGACTTGATTTTTGTCTCCGGACAGTGGATGAATGATCTAGATTTAGGGGATATTTCTATCCGACCCTTGTCATGGTCTGATCATTTCCTTCTCAGGCTTGACTTCCATAGTCCTACTCTCTACCGTGGGGAGGCAGAACCGATTAGATGGTTCTGCCCCAGGCACCTGCTGGACCCTGAAAGTTTCCTGATGGAGCTTGGGACTTTTCCTGAATCCCTTGCTCACAGCTCGACCAAGGCCCTAGTGGAAGGCTGGGATAGGGTGGCCACTGGGGGCCTTGGACCGCATTGTGCCTTTACGGCCTCTGACTCAGTGCCAATCCTGGGTAGCGCCTTGGTTTACCGAGGAGCTCCGGGAGATGAAGTGCTGGAAAAGATGCCTAGAGAGTGGTTGGAGGGCCAGCCAGTCTGATTCTGATTGAACACTAGTAAGAACTCATATTAAGTCTTAGTGGCGATAAAAGCATTAAAATGGGAACATTTTCCCACTCTTATAACGTCCACAGATAACTGCCCAGCCACCCTGTTTAGAGTGACCCGTTCTTTACTTAATCAAGGAACTGGGGAAGACCCCTTGCAGGGCAGGGCTGAGGAATTTGCCCATTATGTGCAGGACAAAATCGCTCAGATTCGGACTGGTTTGGACTCTGACTGAGTAGATTCGGGAGGGTCGACAGGGATTAATCTTGTGGAGACTATCTGGAATGACTTTGATCCTGTGACTCCCGAGGGCATGAACAGGATTATGGGGAGATTTAGTGCTGCCACATCCGTGTCCCTCCTGGTTAGTTTCGGCTTCCTGGGATGTGACACGAGGCTGGCTCCAGATGATTGCCAACGCTTCATTGAGAGAGGGGTCCTTTGAAGGAGGCGGTGGTGAGGCCCCTCCTTAAGAAGCTTTACCTGGACCCAGCTTCTTTAGCCAAATATTGACCGGTCTCCAACCTTGGCTTTGTAGCGAAGGATGTTGTGAGTGTTGTGGTGAGTCAGCTTCCCCAGTATCTGGATGAAGCCACCTATCTGGATCCATTTCAGTCGGGTTTCAGGCCCGGGTACAGCACGGAGACAGCATTGGCATTGTTTTGCGGTGGTTCTCCTCTTACCTGTCAGATCGATCACAGTTCATGTTGATTGGAGGGCAGAGATCGACCCCGAGGTGCCTCACTTGTGGGGTACGGTATGATATCAATATGCTGATGATACCCAACTTTTCATCTCTATCCCAAACCACCCCAACGATGCCCTCGATGGGATGTTCTGGTGCCTGGAGGCTGTGTGGATCTGGATGGGGACGAACAGGCTCAAGCTCAATTCCCCAAGACTGAGTGGCTATGGTTCCCGTCATCCCGATTTGTGCATCACGTACCATCTTTGATGATAGGGGGAGAAACTTTAGCCCCCTCAGAGAGGGCTCACACCTTCTGGGTACGTGGCTTAGTTTAGAAGAACACCTTACAGCCGTAACCAGGAGGGTTTTTTTTACCAGGTTCGCCTGATATGCCAGCTGCGCCCCTTCCTGGATCGAGGTGTCCTGTACACAGTCACTCATGCCCTTGTCCTCTCTCGCCTGGACTACTGTAACACTCTCTACATGGGGCTGCCCTTGAGGAGCACCCAGAGGCTCCAGCTGGTCCATAAAGTGGCCGCGTGGGTTGTCATGGGGATATCTAGGTGCTCCCGTGTTACACCCCTTTTAGGCGGCCTGCACTGATTGCCGGTTGTCTTCCAGGCCCGATTCAAGGTGTAAATTATGATCTTTAAAACGCTCCATGGCTTAGTCCATGTGGTCCAGTGGGATGCCACGAGATAGATCTTGTTTGGGAGGAGTTTGACTCCGTTACTTCCGAGGATATGGACAGGTTACGTGAGCGACTGCGAGCCACCACATGTTTATTGGACCCGTGTCCCTCCTGGCTTGTACTGGCATCCTGGGAGGTGACACGAGGCTGGCTCCAAGAGGTTGTCAACGCATCCTTAAGTGAGGGTTCCTTGCCTGCCTCCCTAAAAGAGGCTATGGTGAGGCCCCTCCTTAAGAAGCCCTCTTTGGATCCAGCTTTATTAACCAACTATCGTCCAGTCTCCAATCTTCCCTTTTTGGAGAAGGTTGTTGAGAGTGTGGTGGCACAACAGTTTCCCCGTCACCTGGAGGAAGTTGACTATGCAGACCCGCGCCAGTCCGGCTTTTGCCCCGGGCATAGCACCGAGACGGCATTGGTCGCGTTGGTGGATGATCTCTGCAGGGCCAGAGATGGGGGTTGTTCCTCCATCCTGGTCCTATTAGACCTCTCGGCGGCTTTTGATACCATCGACCATGGTATCCTATTGCATCGGCTGGGGGGGGTTGGGGATGGGAGGCACCGTTGGTTCTCCTCCTACCTCTCTGGCCGATCGCAATTTGTGTTGACAGGAGAGCAGAGGTCGACTTCGAGACCCCTCACATGTGGGGTGCCTCAGGGGTCGGTCCTCTCGCCTCTCCTGTTTAACACATATATGAAGCCGCTGGGTGAGATCATCCGTGGTTTTGGGGTAGAGTACCATCTCTACGCTGATGATACTCAGCTGTATATATCTACCCCAAACCACCCCAACGATGCCGTAGCGGTGATGTGCCAGTGCCTGGAAGCCGTATGGATCTGGATGGGAAGAAACGGACTCAAGCTCAACCCGACCAAGACCGAGTGGCTGTGGCTTCCGGCTGCCCGATTCAACCAGCTGACTCCATCGCTGGCCATTGGGGGCGAACATCTTGCCCCAGTGGATGGGGCGCGCAACTTGGGTGTCCTCCTGGATGCCCGGCTGTCCATGGAAGATCAAGTGACAGCCGTGGCCAGGAGGGCGTTTTACCAGGTTCGCCTGGTTCGCCAGTTGCGCCTCCTATTGGATCGGGACGCCCTTCGCACAGTCACTCATGCTCTCGTGACATCCCGACTGGACTATTGTAACTCTCTCTACATGGGACTCCCCTTGAGGTGCACTCGGAGACTTCAGCTAGTCCAGAATGCAGCCGCGCGAGCAATTATGGGAACCGCAAGGTGTACCCACGTAACACCGCTCTTGCGGGAGCTGCACTGGCTGCCTGTCGTCTTCCGGGTGCGCTTCAAGGTTCTAGTTATCATCTTTAAAGCGCTCCATGGCTCGGGACCTAGCTATTTGCAGGATCGGATCCTGCCGCACACATCCACACGGCCGATTCGCTCCCACAGAGAGGGACTTCTTTGGGTGCCGTCCACTAGACTTTGTCAGCGGGCGACGCCCAGGGGAAGGGCTCTCTCTGTGGCGGGCCCAGCCCTCTGGAACGACCTTCCCCCCGACATTAGAACTACCAAGGACCTCCGCTCCTTCCGTCTAAAACTAAAAACATATCTGTTCTGCTTGGCCGGCCTAGGATAGTCTCTCGTCGATGGGGTTGCCAGAAATTTTAGATGGGGATTTTAGTTTTTTAATTGGAATTTTTAGCACAGGGAAATATTTAATTTGTTTTTAATTATATGTATGTATTTATTGTTTTATTAGCCCTGTGCACCGCTCCGAGTCCCTTCGGGGAGAGGGAGCGGTCAACAAATTTAAATAATAATAATAATAATAATAATAATAATAATAATAATAATAATAATAATAATATTATTATTAGGTCCAGGGTACTTGCAAGACCATCTACTGCCACCGGTAGCCTCCCACCATCCAGTACAATCCCACAGAGTCGGCCTCCTCAGGGTGCTGTCTGTCAGTCAGTGTCGGCTGGTGACCCCCAGAAGGAAAGCCTTCTCTGTGGGAAAGCCTTCTCATGGGAATGAGCTGCCCCCGGAGCTTCGCATAATTCCGGTGCACCCTAAAAAGTTGGCTTTTCCAGCAAGCCGGCCTGGCCTGAATAAAATAAATTATTAATTTTAATTGTTCATTTTAATTTAATTTTAATTTTAAATTTAATTGTCAATTGGATTATTGGATTTTTTATTTAATCTTTTAAAAAAAATTCTAATAAGTGTTTTTTATGTTGTACATAATCCCTGAATCCTTGGGAGAAGGGTGGCATATAAGTCCAATAAAACCGACAAACTGGCAAAAGCACCAAAAAGCAAAACAAAAAACAACGGAGAAAAAGAAACAAGGAGAGGAGCAACCTGGAATTAAGGAAAAACTTTCTAATAAGTGAGAACAATTAACCAGTGAAACAGGTTGCCTACAAACATTGTGAGTACTTCATCACTGGAGGTCTTTAAGAAGAAACCAGACAGGAGGGTGGAGCCAACGTCACGACGAGATGGATGTGCGATCTCAATGCTCTGAGATCGCAGCTGACACTTTTGCCGCTGGGTGGTCCATGCGGACCTAAACCATCCCGCAGAGATGGTGAATGGGAAGAATACATTCTGCTGATCTCAGGGACATTGCAAAGTCCTTGATTGATCCAGAAGAAGTTCTTCTAGTTGGTGACAAAAGGTCAACCCCTAGGCTGATGAAGTTGAGACGGCTCCGAAATGGAAGGAAATGGAAAGAGAAAGTGTTTACAACTAGTGAGGATTTTTTACCGTTTTAAAAGAGACTGCGTACAAAAAACTTAAAGCTAAATTAAATCTGAGAACAGAAGAAATAAGCGGCGGAATTAAGCTTTGAATGGTTTTGGACTGTATGTTATCTTACTT
The DNA here is from genome assembly GCA_039707465.1 of Rhabdophis nuchalis. Taxonomy (NCBI): domain Eukaryota; kingdom Metazoa; phylum Chordata; class Lepidosauria; order Squamata; family Natricidae; genus Rhabdophis; species Rhabdophis nuchalis. The sequence continues at coordinate 97,924,360 of CM077647.1, forward strand.
TTTAAATGTTATTTTCATGGATGGAATTTATGCAAGCCTTTTTAAACGAATCGATTAAGTTTTCTTTTTCTATTTTTTTAAAAATTATTTCTGTAGCCTATGGACTCCTTCATTTCTGGTGAGTTTCTTCCCTTTTCTGCTTTATTTTACTCAAGAATTTGACTTTTTTTCCCTGCAAACTTGGAATATAAAAAAGATACAAAAGGATACAAAGAGGATTGTAACAACAGAGGGAAAAGACAACACTGCCACTTGGAGGCTGAAGGTTTGTGTATTGGAAACAAAGCACTTTCACTTCTTTCTTTGATCATTTTAACTTTGCACTTCAAAACCTTTGCTTGTTTATAGAGAGTAATAATAATAATAAGAACATGAATTGTTTATACAGGTGTTCTTTTGAAGTAATCAGAGAAAAGTGAAAACAAGATCTCATTGTGAATTTGTGGTTAATCTAATAAAAAGCCTTCAAGCCAGAGTAACGGTGTTTATCAGTTGGAAATAATGGCACAAGTTCAACATCAGAAAGAAACTTTAACTTTGCAAAAGATAATGTTTGAAATTCAGAATTTCTTAAATGCATCCAAGAGAATTGAGAAGAAGTTGGAAAACCTAGAGTATTTAACAGCAAAATACGATGGAGAAGTTGGAGATGTTTATCAAGTGGAAAAAGTGGAGGACAGAGTCCTAAATATTGAAGAGAAAAATGATCACAAAGAAATGAAATCTGCTGACATCTATGGTGAATGGTTTGTGGCTGGAAATGGAAATAGTGAAGCATGGAAAGGGGAGCTAGATGGATGGGAACTCTACCCTAGATGCACAGAAGAAGAAAAAACAAAAGAACTTATGGATTTAAAGAGAGAAATCTTTTCAGTAACACCATTGATAACACCACTGATAGTTAAAGATAAGTTGATTAAGAAAACAGAAGGAGGGAAACGAGATTATATGACTCAATAAGCAATGAGTTGTGAAGAGGAGTCCATGCAAATTTGATTAAGGAGATGATTAGAGGATGATGCCACAAATGGCAGAAGACATGAGATTGTGTTGCTACTGGAAAGATACAGGTTGATAGATGAAAGTATATAATTTAAAGCTAGTTAAACTTAGTGGAATTTAGTGACAATAGATATGGTTAAATAAGTAATTGATAATGATAATAATGTATACATATGTATGACAATTAGTAATTGGATATGAATATTGAATGGTACCTATGAAAGGAAGATTAGAAATTTTTGGTTACATAAAGGTTAATAAAAAAAAGAACTAAGCTAAATTTAGTTAAACCTTGATTATTAGGGGGAAGGCTATGATAATGGATATAGTCAAATAAATGAGGGATAATGATAACAATGTATATACATATATGGGTACAACATAAGAAAATTGGATGTAAATTGTAAACAGCGATTTGGAAAGGAGAATTAGAAATTTTTGTTACTAAATATATTGATTCTTAGCCAGAACAGGTCATAAGGATCCAGTGTTATTGGAGGATGTTAGAAATAGCTAATGAAATGCCAGTATGTGGTTATGTTTTAAATTTTGGTATTATTTTATGAAGGATGTTTAAACAATTATAGTCAAATGAAAATGGGGGTATGATGATGGTAATATGTACAAATATATCTGATTTAAAATACTTGAGTTAATATGAATGATGGGTGATGACTGTGGAAGAGATGCATGAAAGCCTTTTGTAACCAAGTGATACACTTTCTACAGTATGTAAACAAGGATTATTTGTGTTGCATTTGTTTAAATTTAAAAACAAATTATAAAAAAAGAGGAAAGGAGACAGCCACTTGTCTGAAATGGTTTAACATTTCCTACTTGAGCAAAGGGTTGGACTAGAAGATGTCCACAGTCCCTTGTAGCTCTAATCTTATTGATTGATTGAAATAATACAAATGATGTTTGTACCAATTTACTTCAATTGTAAAATGATAGAAGCTGATGCAATAATGTATTTGTCATTTGGGTCATTACACAGATAATGTAACATAATGCAAGTTTCATTATTTGTGTTAATTGTGTAAAATCATGAACACAAAAAAGAAGAAAAATTAATGGATTGAAAATAAAAAAAAGATTAAAGTGACTTGTCTACTTGTCCAGACTGTTTAATTTGGAGGGAAGGAGGTATTCTCCAGGTAAAAATTTCCTCCACTGCATCCAAGACTTGCCAAATGGGATCTGTTACATCGAAGTTTCAGTTCTTACAATTTATACTAATATTTGTTTCTGCAGACTTTTATTAATAAAATATGCAAGTGCATTATTATATCTTTGTTAAGATTCTTATTGGCTTAATAAGATAATAATAATAATTAATAATGAAATGGTTTATTATGATATTAGTAATACTGTACTTCTAAAATACAAAGGATCAGGTAAATGCTATATTGTCTATTATGTAACCGTTATAAACTACAATAATTTAATCAGCATTTAAAATGCTCTTCAACCAAAGGACTACAAAAGAAAATATTATTTTGGAAATAATCATACTGGCTGCTGATTGACTTAGTCCATGCCTGTAGTCTAGAGTCTCCTGCACTATAAATTACACCTTTAAAAACTGCTGCATATTTCATAAATAGAATGGAATGTGAAAGGATTAAAAGATTGTAGTATATATAATCCATGAAAATATAACACATAAAACCTCTCTATGAACCACATTTAAACATTAGAAAGAGTTCCACTATTGATTTCATGGGTATTAGACATTTCCAAATTAACAGCATTTCTCATATCTATGATTCTGCATTTTATCTTTATTCTTTCAAATCCTGAAATTGCTTGGATAAGAGTGGGGTTTTTTTCATACATAAATTTCTAAGAGCAATCTGAACTTTTAGGAGAAATTGAAGAGGCCTTCTGTCAAGTACAGCTAAATCCTGCCTTTCTATATCAAAACCCTTGCTAGAAAATTACTGTGCAGATGATAAGGCTGAAAGATATAATAAAAAGTGACTCTACTCAATTTACACTGCAATATTGATATGACTGAATATTTTTCATTCAGGTGACTGATAAAATCACTAAACTGTATTGGAGATAAATAAAGGAGGCCTCTGTCAAGAATAAACACCATTAATCATGAAGTCTCATTCTCAAGAGTGGTTCTGCTATGCATCTGGACAAATACACTGTTTGCAAATTGCATGCCACACTTGCTCTTTTCCCATTTGTTTGCATAAATAATCCACATATTTATTTCTTTATTTTGATCTGCATTTCTCCCTTTTCAAATCTTATATTGCTTGGTTGATATAGTACGAAAGCTGATATTTGTATTAGATTGTATTTATTTATTTATTTATTTATTTATTTATTTATGTATTTATTTATTTTTAAAATTTATTTGGTACCTGTATGTATTCTTCACCACAATAAATAATACATAGTCTCAGGTGAAAACAAATCTTATTGGCACAATGTAAATCTGAAGCAGGTAATTTCATACGCAAATAAAAATATATACAGTACATAACATGCTAATGAAACATTGTAGAAAATTGGCAATTACATAACAGTTTATTTATTTATTTATTTAAATTTATACCCCGCCCTTCTCCACAGAGGACCCAGGGCGGCGCACAGGAAATTTAAAAAACATACAAAAATACAATAAATATAATTTAAAAAACTATTAAATAACCCCATCCTGCGCTAAAACCAAATTTTAAAACCCAATTTAAAACTATCTTAAGTCCCCAAAGGGAGGTTAGGCTAGGCCGGCTTGTTGAAACAGATATGTCTTAAGACATTGGCGGAAGAGGCGGAGGTCGGTGATGGTACGTAATTCAGGGGGTAGGTCATTCCAAAGGGCTGGCCCCGCCACAGAGAAGGCTCTTCCCCTGGGTGTCGCCAGTCGGCATTGTCCGGCCGACGGTACCCTGAGGAGGCCCTCTCTGTGGGAGCAGATTGGTCTGAGGGACGTATGGGGCAGGAGGCGGTCTCGCATATAACTAGGCCCCGAGCCATGGAGCGCTTTAAAGATGGTAGTCAAAACCTTGAAGCGCACTCGAAAGGCCACAGGAAGCCAATGCAGCTCGCGCAGGATCGGTGTTATGTGGGAGCATCTAGTGGCTCCCATAATCACCCGCGCGGCTGCATTTTGGACTAGCTGTAGCTTTCGAGTGCACCTCAAGGGAAGCCCCATGTAGAGAGTATTACAGTAGTCGAGTCGGGACGTCACGAGTGCTTGAGTGACTGTGCATAGGGCAGCCCGGTCCAGTAAGGGGCGCAATTGGCGCATCAGGCGAACCTGATGGAACGCCCCACTGGCCACGGCTGCCACATGGTCCTCAATGGACAGCCGGGAATCCAGGAGGACACCCAAATTGCGCGCCCTCTCCACGGGGGCCAGTGTTTCGCCCCCAATGGCCAGAGTTGGAGTGATCTGGCTGAACCGGGGTGCCGGAAACCACAGCTACTCAGTCTTGGCAGGGTTGAGTTTGAGTTTGTTACCACCCATCCAGATCCGTACGGCTTCCAGACACCGGGACAGCACTTCGGCGGCATCGTTGGGGTGGTTTGGGGTGGATATGTACAACTGAGTGTCATCAGCGTACAGGTGGTACTCCACCCCAAAACCACGGATGATCTCACCCAGCGGCTTCATATATGTGTTGAAAAGGAGGGGCGAGAGGACCGACCCCTGAGGAACCCCACATAGGAGAGGCCTCGAGGTCGACCTCTGCCCTCCCGTCAACACATATTGCGACCGACCAGAGAGGTAGGACGAGAACCACCGCAGAACGGTGCCTCCCAGCCCCAACCCCCCCAGTCGGTGCAATAGGATACCATAGGATAGTTCTTCCACAAAGGCCTTTTAGTCATTGGCTAGATCTAAATGATATACTGTATTTTCACAAATGCTATGGCAACATGCAATTCAAAAGATTAGAGCAGAAGGTTTCTAAATTCTTTATAAATTTTCAGATTGTTCACTGACCCCAAATGTTGATTATATGAATATATTTTAATAAATGATACGTTAAGAAGTAGTATTACAAATAATACAATAAACAACAAATACAATGACCCATTGAATAATCCCACCAAACCTTGGATATTAATGCTGATTACTGTGGGAAACTGGGTTAAAATTGATGTTCTTCTTTTTACTACTACCATATTTTCCGAGTATAAGACACACCTTTTTTCCTCTAAAAATAGGCTGAAAATCTGGGTGCGTCTTATACATCGCATATAGAATTTTTTGCCTCCTAGAACCTCGCCCCTTCACCAAACTGGCTTTGCCTAGCCTTATGGAGGCTTCCAGAGAGTTCCTGGGGGCTGGGGAGGGCAGAAATTAGCCTAAAATGGGCTGTTTTTTGCTCCCCCCCCCGTTCCCAGCAGCACTCTATAAGCCTCCATAGGGCTATGCATGCAATTTATTTGACACAAAAAAATCCCATTTTCATGATAAATGGGCTGGTTTTTTGCTCATTTATGACCCCCCCCGAGCATTCTGCAAGTCCCCCCCCCCAAGGCTATTCATGCTTTTTATTTGAAAAAACAACGGCCCCATTTTCACAGAGAAACAGGCAGTTTTGGGGAGATTTGCAGAGTGCAAAGGCTCCTCCCCCCTTTTTCGGAAGGCTCTTTAACTGTTTCTGTGCCAGCAGAAACAAAGTCCTAAGGGTTGTCAGCAATTTTCTTCTCCAGGACATGGATAAATACCCTTGGAAACATCAACCTATCTACCTACTCTCTCTCTCTTTCTCTCTCTCTCTCTCTCTCTCTCTCCCTACCTACTGTATTTCTCTCTCTATTCTTTTATCTACCTACCAACCTACACACTCTCTCTCCCTAAGTACCTACTGTATTTCTCTCTCTTTCTACACACACACACACTCTCTTGATACATACCTACTGTATTTCTCTCTCTCTCCCTCCCACTTTATCTACTTACCTACCTACACGCGCACACACACACTTCCTACCTACCTACTGTATTTCTCTCTGTCTCTTTCTATTTCTCTATTTATCCTTCTACCTACCCACCTACACACACTCTCTCTCTCTACATACCTACTGTATTTTCTTTCTTTCTCTCCCTTTCTATCCTTCTATCTACCTACCTTTTGTAATTTGCCTCTTCAAAACCTTGGTGCGTCATATACTCCGGTGTATCTTATACTCCGAAAAATATGGTAGTTCTTGAAATGGTTTCAAGGGGGAAAGGGGAAACAGATCTGTGGAACATGAGCGGTCAAAGGCAGAGAATTAAGTAATGAACACCTTTTGTCTGGAAACCATCGAAAGCATGACTTCCATGGGCCTGTCACAAGTCACTATAACTAGGTTATTTGACCCAATCAATTCTTGGTTCCTTTATAATCGTCAGATTACATCTTGGTGCCTATGTTCTACAACCATACTCCTCTGCAAGGATTCAGAACTTGTTAAATTGGTCTACCCCATGAACTAGGGGCTTCAGAAGGCACTAGGTGCATAATCAAAATTTGTGTAGTACCAGTTTCTGTCTGGAACAGGGAGTGAAGAAGGCTTTGGACAGATTTGATACAACTTCTAAGCTGTAGTCTTCATTGCCCCATTTAGTATATAGAGAATTGAAGGATGAAATAGTCTAGAGAGGTGCTGGGGAAAACAAAGAAAAAAATTGATTGCGTATAGGTAAAAGCTGTTATTAAAGTCAATATCAAGGCAATTCAGGGTGCAGAGTGTAAATCCTTTTCTGCATTAATTTCATCTGCAGATAAATCAACCATAAATAACAATCCTATTTGAGGTAACTTTCCTTCTTCTGGAAAAGGAAGATATCTACTTAAAGGGGCATATAATACCTCACTTTTGCTGATTTTCAAGAAGACAAAGTTCCTTGAATTCCTTGAGGCCGAGAGCCTTAATACAACTTCATGTTATGAGTTGATTATGCCCTTTCCTGGATCAATAGGCCCTACTCACAGTGATTAACATCATAGTAACATCATGGCAACATTTTGTAACTTCATGATCATTATAATGTGCTCTACATGGGGCTGTCCTTGAAAAGTATTAGAAGCTTCTGTTGGTTCAAAATGCAATGGTCTGCATGGTTTTGTGCTACTTTAAATTTCATACACATCTCTCTTCTGTAAGCTGCATTGATTGGTAATTTGCTTCTGGTTGCAATTCAAGTTATTGGTTTCCAACTTTAAAATTCTATGAGGCTTGGGTCAGGTTATTTGAAGAACCATGTTTTCCCGATTACATTGCCCAAGCCACCAATCAGTGAGATAGATTATATTAATTAATCGGACCAAGACAAAAGACCTTTTCTTTGAGGATTCTCTGAGAAATAATACAATAGCAGAGTTGGAAGGGATCTTGGAGGCCTTCTAGTCCAACCCCCTGCCTAGGCAGGAAACCCTATACCATTTCAGACAAATGGCTATCCAACATCTTCTTAAAGACTTCCAGTGTTGGGCATTCACAATTTCTCGAGGCAAGCTGTTCCACTGATTAATTGTCCTAACTGTCAGGAAATTTCTCCTCAGTTCTAAGTTGCTTCTCTCCTTGATTAGTTTCCACCCATTATTTCTTGTTCTGCCTTCAGGTGCTTTGGAGAATAGTTTGACTCCCTCTTCTTTGTGGCAGCCTCTGAGATATTGGAAGACTGCTATTATGTCTTCCCTAGTCCTTCTTTTCATTAAACTAGACATACCCAGTTCCTGCAACTGTTCCTGTTTTAGCCTCCAGTCCCCTAATCATCTTTGTTGCTCTTTCTCTGCACTCCACATCCTTTTTACATCGTAAATTGAATGCAGTATTCCAAATGTGGCCTTACAAAGGCATTATAAAGTGATATTAACACTTCATCCAAATCATTGATGAAAATGTTGAAGAGTACTGGGCCTTGCGGAACTCCACTGCATACTTCCCTCCATGTAGATGCAGTTCCATTGAGCACTACATGTTGAGTGTGGTTGGTCAGCCAATTACAAATCCATCTGGTAGTGATGCTGTCTAACCCACATTTTTCTACTTTATCTAGTAGTAGGTTATGGTCTACTTTATCAAATGCCTTGCTCAATTCCAAGTAAATTATATTGACGGCATTCCTCTGGTCCACTAATTTTGTCACTTTGTCGAAGAATGTAATAAGATTAGTCTGGCAGGATCTATTTTTGACAAACCCATGTTGGCTTTTGGCTATTACTTTGTTTACTTCTAGGTGTTCGCTAATTCGTTGCTTGATTATCTTTTCCAGAATCTTCCCTGGTATTGAGATCAGGCTGATAAGTCTATAGTTTTCTGGATCTATTTTTTTTTTCATTTTTCAAGATGGAAACCACATCAGCACTTTTCCAGTCCTCCGGCAGTTCTCTGGTGCTACAGGATCTTTGAAAGATATAGTTCAGCAGTTCTGAGATCTCGTCTGCCAGTTCCTTCAGAACCCTAGAGTGCAATCCATCCGGTCCTGGTGATTTGAACTCGTCTAGGGTAGAGCGTTTGCGCATGCGCGAAATGGAGGTCTGGTTTTGAATGCAGTACGGGGCCCGGGGGTCGTTTCGCCCCAGGGGAATGTCGCCAGCCCCCACTGACCATCTCCGAGGGCTGGCCCAGCAAGACTACATGCCAGCCGTCACACCAGGCCATTTGGATACGGAGGGCGAGCCGAGTGTGTGACGGCAGGGCGAAGAGCGAGGAGCAAGGCCCGAATCGGCCTGTTTCGGCCTAGCGCGTCCCCGGCGTGGCAGGAAGCGGACGCTGGAGGAAGCCGACGTGGCAGGAAGCCGGGACGTTGGAGGCAAGCGAATGGCCGGGTCGGACAGGGAGGATTTTCCATCGGGCCGCACGAGTGGATGGCAGATCTTGCGGCCTACATCCGACCCCGACCCGAGTGTTCCCCTACCTGATCTGGGGCTGGAGTGGCAGGAGCGGCTGAGAATGAATGGCTGAGGATGGAGAAGCTGGAAAGCTGGAAAGGAGAGAGGAAGTGAGAGGAAGGAGAGAGGATGTGAGAGGAGAGACTGGAAGAGAGGAAACGTGAGGAGAGAGGACGGGAAGGTGAAAGAAGGAGAAAGAAGGAAAGAAGGAGAGGAGAGATTGGAAGAGAGGAAACGTGAGGAGAGAGGTTGGGAAGGTGAAAGAAGGAGAAAGGAGAAGGAGAAAGAAGGAATGGAATGGAAATAGAAATAGAAGGAAGGAGTGAATGAATGGAAAGAAGGAGCGAATGGAAGGAAGAGGAAGCCAAGCAGCCGGGTCGTGGAGTGGTAGAACTTTGGCCGAGGAGGACCCAGGAAGATCTTGGAGTGAGTGCACGGGACTGGAGGAGGTAAGCCGAGCCTGCACATGGAAAGCATTTATCATCAGACCGTGCGGTGGACCATCTAGCCACGCGGCACTAAATGCAGTCTGAGGCCTGTGTGGCTGAAGAGGACAGATGGATGGGGCCCTTTAAAGGGGCTAAATTGTGACCTTCCCCATCTGCCGGACTTTTTTGACTGATTGACTTTATTCCTCCTACCACTATGGATTTATCATCTCCTATTATATCTATTTGCACTTTACACTGTCACTTTACATCAGCACTTTATATGGACTCTGTTTTAACTTGCAACTACATTCCCCTTGGTCTATGCCATCTTCATGTTCCCCAGAAATGTATTCAAGGCGTGATCTCCTTTGCCTGCGAGAGTCTCCCCTCTCGCAGGCCTGGCCCCCTGGTCTAACACGGGCCCACCTCGAGGATGGACTCATTGCTCCTGAGAGGTGGGCGAAGCGCAAACTCAGGGGGTTCCTTTTTAACTTTTTAATTCGGCTTTTAGGGGGTTCCAGGGCGGGGGGGACCAGTCAGGCGGGGGGGGGGGGCGACAAACTGCAGGGCCGGCCGGCGGAAGTAGAGAAACGGAGGAGGGGGAAGGGGGGGTCGTTTCCACTGAGGTATTTTCCATCAGTTCAGTTTTGGGGAGGGGCAGGGGCGGTGGGAGACGGGATGTGCATTACCTATTGGAGGACCGTGGCCGCTGGCTATGGGCGGTCACTCGCTCCAACTCCCCATGCTCCCATCGCAGACTAGGAGGGCAAGGACCACAGAACCAGGGCCCTAGGCTGATGTTGTGCAACGCCAGGTCCGTGGTACAAAAAGCCCCCCTCATCCATGACCTTGTGTCAGAGGGGGACCCGGACCTGGTGGGTATAACGGAAACCTGGTTGGGCCACGAGGGAGGACTACCCCTCGTAGAAATGTGCCCACCAGGCTACCGAGCCTTCCATCAGCCTAGGGCCCTAGGGAGGGGTAGGGGGTGGCGATTATGGTTAGGGAAGGTCTTGAGCCGAAGGAGACCACGATCCCTCAGACGACCGGATGTGAGTCCCTACTCGTGAAGTGGGGCCTAGGGAGGCAGTTGGGAGAGTTAGTTGTATACCTGGCTCCCCGCTATGTAACAACAGCCCTGCCCGAGCTCCTGGAGGTGATAGCCGAGGCGGCGGTTGAGACCCCCAGACTGTTGGTCATGGGGGATTTTAACCTGCCGTCAGGAGGCGAAACCTCCGGAGTAGCTCGGGAGTTCATGGCTTCCATGACGGCCATGGACCTGACCCAGGTAGTTTTAGGCCCTACTCACGAGGGAGGCCACACCCTGGACTTAAGCTTCATCTTGGGACAGTGGAGTAGTGATCTGGGAATAGGGGACTTAGCCATCTCACCCTTGTCATGGACAGATCACGCTCTCCGGCTGGACTTTCCAATCGCCACACCCCAATGTGGGGAGGTGGAACCTGAGATTCCTATAAGGTTCCGCCCCAGGCTCCTGATGGACCCAGAAAGGTTCCAGAGGGAGCTTGGGCCAATACCTGTGGACTTGCCCCGCGACTCGACTGAGGACCTAGTGGCCACATGGCTGAGTGCGGCCACGGGGGCCTTGGACCGAGTCGCGCCCTTGCGGCCTCTCTTGCGGTGCTGAATCACCCAGGCTCCTTGGTTTACCGAGGAGCTGAGGGAGATGAAACGCCGCAAGAGACGCCTAAAGAGCAGATGGAGATCCTCTCGCTCCGAAGCTGACCGAACACTAGTGAGAGCCCATATTAGGACTTACTTAGTGGCGATAAGTGTGGCCAAACATGAGTATTGTGCCACCCTTATTGCATCCGCAGATAACCGCCCTGCCGCCCTGTTTGGGGTGACCCGCCCACTCTTTCACCAGAGGCCGCGGGAAGCCCCTTTGCAGGGACGTGCAGGGGAATTTGGGATATATCTGCAGGATAAAATCACTCGAATTCGGAATGAGTTGCCCTCCACCGAGAGTGGTTCGGCCGGATTGTCCGAGGCTGTTCTTGAGACACCATCTTGGGAGGAGTTTGACTTTGCTACTACCGAGGATATGGACAGGTTGTCAAAGAGACTTAAGGCTACCACAAGTTTATTGGACCTGTGTCCCTCCTGGCTTGTACTGGCATCCTGGGAGACGACACGAGGCTGGCTCCAGGATATTGTGAATGCTTCTTTGAGTGAGGGGTCCTTGCCTGCCGTTTTGAAAGAGGCGGTAGTGAGGTCCCTCCTCAAGAAGCCTTCCCTGGACCCAGCATTACTAGAGAATTACCGTCCGGTCTCCAACCTTCACTTTTTAGCGAAGGTTGTAGAGAGTGTGGTGGCCCAACAGTTTCCGCGAGACCTGGAGTAAATTGATTATCTAGACCTGCGCCAGTCCGGCTTCTGACCCAGTCACAGCACCGAGACAGCATTGGTCGCATTGGTGGATGATCTCTGGAGGGCGCGGGATAGGGGATATTCCTCTATCCTAGTCCTATTAGACCTCTCAGCGGCTTTTGATACCATCGACCATGGTATCCTATTGCACCAACTGGGGGGGTTGGGGCTGGGAGACACAGTTTTGCGGTGGTTCTCATCCTACCTCTCTGGTCGATCGCAATATGTGTTGGCAGGGGGTCAGAGGTCGGCCTCGAGGCCCCTCTTATGCGGGGTTTCTCAGGGGTTGGTCCTCTCGCCCCTCCTGTTCAACACCTACATGAAGCCGCTGGGCGAGATCATCCGTGGTTTTGGGGTGGGATATCATCTGTACGCTGATGATACTCAGCTGTACATATCCACCCCAGACCACCCCAACGATGCCGCCGAGATGTTGTCCCGGTGTTTGGAGGCCGTACGGATCTGGATGGGTAGTAACAAACTGAAGCTCAACCCGTCCAAGACTGAGTGGCTGTGGTTTCCTGCGGCCCGGTCAGCCAGGTAACTCCAACTCTGGCCATTGGGGGCGAAACACTGGCCCCTGTGGAGAGGGCACGCAATTTGGGTGTCCTCCTAGATTCCCTGCTGTCCATAGAGGACCGTGGCCAGGGGGGCGTTCTATCAGGTACGCTTATGCGCCAATTGCGCCCCTTACTGGACCGGGCTGCCCTTCGCACAGTCACTCAAGCACTCATGACGTCCCGACTTGACTACTGTAATGCTCTCTACATGGGGCTTCCCTTGAGGTGCACTCGAAAGCTACAGCTAGTCCAGAATGCAGCCGCGCGGGTGATTACGGGAGCCCCCAGATACTCCCGCATAACACCGCTCCTGCGCGAGCTGCACGGGCTACCTGTGGCCTTTCGGGTGCGCTTCAAGGTCTTGATGACCATTTTTAAAACGCTCCATGGCTCGGGACCTAGTTATATGCGAGTCCGTCTCCTGCCCCATGTATCCCTTCGTCCGATCCGCTCCCACAGAGGGGGCCTTCTCAGGGTGCCGTCGTCTGGGCAATGCCGGTTGGCGACACCCAGGGGAAGGGCCTTATCTGTTGTAGGCCCTACTCTTTGGAACGACTTACCCTGGAACTACGCACCATCTCTGACTTCCGCCTCTTCCGCCAGTGTCTAAAGACACACCTTTTCCATCAAGCCGGCCTAGCGTAACCTTCCGCTGTGACTGCTTTTAGACAGTTTTAAATTTGGGATTTTAATTGATTTTAGCACAGTTTGGGAGTTTAATATCTTTAAAAATTTTATATTGTTGATATTGAAAAAGTTTTATTGGTTTTTACAATTTTTCCATCGGGTAGGGTAAGGGATACAAAAGAAATTTTGAGAACTTTCGCGTCGGAGTCATTGGCCCTTCCAGGGCTTCATAATAAATCGTTAAAGAAAAACATTTTTCATAAATACTACAAGGTGAAAACAAGTACATACTTCTAAATTCTCAATTCTATGATGTCATCCGTTTGCAAAAATCCAGATACAGATGTTATACAATATTAATCAAAAGTCAAAGCAAAGTTGTTTTTTTTATCTAAGTCTCTTGGCAATTGTGTCTTCTGTCTCTCCCTCTAGGCCCCCAGCGGGCGGGGCCGTGGCCCCCCCCGGATCTTCCCCCAGGACAGAGGAATGTTTTTTAAGAAAGGCTTCTGCCTCAGCAATTGTTTTAATCCTTATTCTTCCTCCTTCCCAGAACACCAACATTCCTTCAGGCATCGCCCACTTGAACCAAATCCCGTGGTCATACAATTTTTTGGATAAGAAGGAAAATTTCCTTCTCATCTCTCTAATTTTTTTAGGGATCTGCTTCAAGATAGCGACTACTTTTTGCTGGTAAATTAACGGACCATCTCTCTGCGCCTTCAAAATTCCCTCCCTGGTTGACCTCCTAACAAATTTAATATGTATCTCTCTGGGTACCTCATTTATCCTGGCATATGCAGAGTTTATTCTGTAGACTAGGTCAATGTCCCCCCTGATCTCATCTTTGGGTTTATTTAAATAATCTGCTAAAATTGTGCTCATGAGTTCAGGAAGACATTCACCAGGCTCTTCAGAAATGTTCTGAAATCTTAAAAAATATAACATCCTTTCAAAATCCATCCTAGACATATGCCCATTTAATTCTCCAATCTCACTATTAACATTTTTAAGCTCTCCCTTTGCCCCAGCCAGCCCCCCTTGCAGCTCCTCAGTCTTCTGTGTGTTTTCCAGCACTTGCTTCCGTGTTTCCTGAATATCCTGTTTTAAGCTGGTACGATCTTCTCTCAAAGCCTTAATTTCTTGCACCAAAGCTTGTAACACATTCTCCATAGACGTCATTCTTTGTTCCAAACCTGCCAGTTCTGATTTTTGTGCCATGGTAAGCTGTTAAAGTTAGTGTCACTAAGATGGCATTTTTTGGGTGGGGCTGGTGAAGCAGTTCAGGAGAGAAGAGAAAGTTCAAATCAGGATTGCAAAAAAAAAAAGTTCAAGACCCAAAGAGAAAACACGTTTCACAATCAATAGTTGTAGCAAAGAAGGCGCTCCAGGGAAGGAATCAATTAGTCCAAGAAGATCTTCATTAATAGAGAGAGGAAGTGCGTATCACAAAGGGATGTTGGTAACTTTCCATAAGTGAAATAGTCATTCAGGAACAACGGGCAGCCATCTTCCACCACCCAAACTGAGAGCCGGCAGGAGAGAGTAATAAAAGAAAGATTGTTTCCAGCCAGCCGGACTTAGATACATTTTAAAAAGACAAGCCGCAAATCACTTTCCCTTGCTTCAGAACAATCCGGGTTTAGGATATCCGCTTCCTCGCAACAAGGAGCCATTTCCAAGCGCCGCTTTGAATCCGAGGGGGGGTTTGACAACAAACACCCCCCTCCAAGTTCTTTCAGTCCAGGCTGACAGCAAAAATATATTTAAAATCACTCACTCTTCACCTCGCCGCCAAAGTCCCGGAGAGCCTTCCGACCCGAACGTCCAGCTCTCTCCATATTCACCATATGTTACCGACCTCCATTGGCGAAGGGGAAACCCCCCGCAGCATGTCCTTCTTCACCTAGACCGAAGACAAGGGCCGTTTCCCCGCTGCCGCAGGGAGGGACCGACCCAGGCAAGCCAGCCCTACGGGAGACCCCCAAGGAGGGGCGTCTCGCCCCCGGGGGGGAGCAGAAAAAAGAGCAAAGTGGCGGACAAGCCCCAAGACTCGTCCGTCGCCGCTGGAAGGCGGAACCGGAAGCCAATTTTATATTGTTATATTTGTATGTTTTTAATTCCTGTGCGCCACCCTGGGTCCTTCTGGAGAAGGGCGGGGTATAAATTTAATATAAATAAATAAATAGGGTAGACAGGTGCTCACTTACCATTTTCTTCCCTATTTCAACTTATGTTCCTAATCTGATTTTTGTGGTGTTGTTTTTGGTAGGTTGGACTGTTTCCTCCCTTTGTGTAAAGACAGATGCAAAAAATGAGTTAAATAGTTCTGCTTTCTCCCTGTTGCTTGTCATCTTCTTGCCATTTTCTCCCAACTGGATCAATTGTTTCCTTAAGTTTTTTTTCTTGTTTTTAACATGTTGGAAGAAGCTTTTTTTGTTATTTTTTATTTTTGTGGCAAGCCTTTCTTCATTGTGATCCTTAGCTTTCCTCACTTTATCTTTATAGGCTTTGGCTATTTGCTGATATTCTGACTTAGTTATGTCTCCCTCTTTCCACTTTTTATATTTATCCTTTTTGTCTTTCAATTTGTCAGAGTTATTTATACAGCCATGCTGGTTTCTTTTGGGAACTGTTATTTTTCTTCTTTGTTGGTATTGTGCTAGACTGGGCTTTTGTAATCTCATTTTTCAAAATTTCCCAAGCTTCTTGAGTTGTTTTCCCCTTGAGGATTCTCATCCATGGAATCCTTCTTAAGCGCTCTCTAAGTTTATTGAAATTAGCTCTCTTAAAGTCCAATACTCTAGTTTGACTTTGTTCTACTACTTGTGTTTGCATAATGTAGAATTCTAGTATTGCATGATTGCTTGCCTCCAAAGTTCCTGTAGCTTCAACATCTTCTATCATTTCCTCTCTGTTAGTTCTCCTTTTGTTCCTTTCTCTACCTTTTGGGAAACAAAGTTGTCTGCTAGGTTTGTTAGGAACCTATTGGATCTTCCACTTGGTGCAGAATTTGTTTCTCAGTTGATGTCAGGGTAGTTAAAATCTCCCATTACTATTGTGGTGTGCTTCCTAATCTTAGTTAGCTGACTAGCAAAAAGTTCATCTACTTCTTCAGCTTGGTTGGGTGGCCTGTAGTATAGACTTATAGCAATGTCGTTTCCCCCCTCCCTTTAATATTGACCCAAATGCATTCAAGATAATTCTCATTGTTGTTGTGCTCTATTTCTGTAGAGATGTAGTTATTTCTTATATATATAGTGCATCTTTGAAACAGTACCACCTAATAATATCTATTTTCTATTCTCAACTAACATACACATATACATACAATAATATTCTCAAACCGTCTAACTAATTATTAATCATCAATATTTCAGTTACCATTATCAACCAGTATCAATTATAATTATTTCACTATTCTAAAATAGTTCCTAATTTCTACATTAATAGCTCATCAATAACACACAAAAAGATAGATATATATCAGTAAACTATAACATTATTGTTAATTAGTCTTATTGTAAATGGCTATTAATTAACTAATAATCCTTCAATGATATTCTAGATACAACCTAACTAATTATTAATCATCAAAGAGTAACAGCTTTTCTTTTTAGCCATTATCTTTCCAGTTATTTGCCATTTGACACCCCCCTTTCTTTTTAATTTCTTTTTAATCTTCCTTTTTCCAAATTCTTTATAAACTTTCTTCCGCATTCTATTGAGCAATGTAACTCTCCAACAATGCCGCTGTCCGGTTCCTATCTTTAAATGTTGATTGTTTTGGGGTGTCAAATGTACTTCTAGAGAGGTTTCTCTTGTTTGGTTCATCTTCAAATCTTCCCCCCCCCCCATCTTTTCCTTTGTAACAATGCTGAGACACAGATTTCTTAAATTCTCCTGTATTTTCTCCTGTGTGAAATTAATTAATTAATTAATTAATTAATTAACTTACTTACTTACTTACTTACTTACTTACTTACTTACTTAATATACCGCCCTTCTCCCTCTCGGGACTCAGGGTGGTGAACAGCCACAATAAAAAGAAGAAATACAAAAGTTAAAAAAGAAAATTAGTAAATATTAAATAGTTTGGTTTATTATTATAAAACCCAATACTAAAACACAATTAAAAGACTATGACAGGCCTGCTGCACGAAATAGATGTGTCTTCAGGGCCCGATGGAAGAGACGTAGGTCTGCGATCATGCGTAATTCAGGGGGGAGGTGATTCCAGAGGGCAGGAACTGCCACAGAGAAGGCGCTCCCCCTGGGGGTTGCCAGCCGACATTGTCTGGCCGACGGCACCCTGAGAAGGCCCTCTCTGTGGGAGCGGACTGGTCGATGAGAGGTATTTGGCAGCAGGAGGCAGTCTTGCAGATAACCAGGTCCCCCCCTCCTCCTCCTCCTTTTTCTTCTTTCTTTCCATCTGCATATTTTTCATCTGAAATACATATCTGTTTATCTTCCTGCTTTGATTCTCTCTCTTTAATTTCTAGAATTTCCAATTGGTCATAGTCTGGTATTATAGATGCATATCTATCCAATGTGTTGTTTATTCTAATAGTGGTTTCTTTCACCAAGTTTAGAATGTCAGCTAGGACCCTCTGGTTTTCTGGGACATTCTCATCAAATACCATGTTGACAGCTCCAAAAGATAATACCAATTTATCTTTCTCTGTCAGCTGGACTGTAGTTTATTTTATTTTATTTTATGTTATGTTAGTGTTTCCAATTATTAAAAAACAAATACTGTGACCTTAAAATTCAAATTAACCAGACAACAACCTCTAGTGGCTAAAAAAAGCAAAAAAAAGGTTTAAATTTCCAATCAGCAGTTTCCATTGTTGTTAGGGGGGAAAAATGTAATTTTTATTCAATCTTAAAAGAAAAATGTAGTAAATCTTCAAAATTAGTTATAAAAATAGTCCCAGCTTCAAGGCTTTAAGTAGCAAAAATTAGAAAGAGTAGTAGAAACCAGAAAGTCCAATCACTTCTAAAGGGGAAAAAAAAGCCTTGATGCGATGCTTCAATCCACAAGTTCGAAAAAAAATATATTAAAAAAAACCCTGGAAACCTCTCAGTTCAGAGCCTATTAAATTAAATTATGCCACTTATTTCTTAGTTAAGGGCTTTAGTTACTGAAGAAGAAAAAAAGTTTTTAAGCAAAATGTTTCCAAGCAAAGTTAGAATACCTTCCCGGCCAGCACTTTCACTTTTGGCTTTGTTCCTTCCTTCTACCGGAGAGCGCCAATGCCTATGCTCCATGGATGGGGGTCGCCTGTTTGCCGCCTTGCTGGAGCTCTTCCCTTGGGTCAAAACAGGGATTTGCGGTACCCCTCTGACCTGCAAGGTTTCATCTCTCTCCTCACTGTCCCTCCAGGATGGTTTAGGTCATCTACGGACCGTGGGGCGGCAAAGGGTCAACGCAGGTGTCTGAGCGCCGAGGACCTGCATTGTATCGGTGCAGCTACGCCCTCTCTTCCCACCAAGTTTCTGTAATGGCAACAATATTGTATATGCCCATATTTACTTGAATTTCTAATTCCCCCTGTTTATTCCTCATACTCTGTGCATTGGTGTATAGACATTTGAGTCCATTTTGATTGACCCTGTGTTTACTGTCTACATTACCTGTGTTATACCTGACTTTCCCTATTTTCTTGCCACCTATATGATTCGTGCACATGGTATGGCACTCAGTATTAAATGCTTGGTTTTGCTTATCAGCAGTAGTGATAATCTTACCCGCACAAACATCTATGTTACAGGCACTTATAACTCTATGAATTTTAGATTGCTAGGGACAGAAATGTTCTGTATCTATTAATTCTCTATCCCCACTGCTCAGTTTAAATTTTTATCCAGAAAATCTGTGAATTTAACGCCTTTCTTGGATAGGTACAAACCATCTCTTTTGTACAGTTTTTGGTTGGACCAGCTGCAGGCATCATGACTAATAAAACCAAAGCCTTCCCTTTTACACTATTCCTTTAGCCCAGCGTTTCTCAAATAGTGGGGCGGGCCCCCCTAGGGGGGCGCGAGGCTCCGTAAAGGGGGGCGCGGAGCCGCACACCCGGAAAGACCGATACCACCGTTGCATTCTCCGCATGGCCCGAGCGCCTGTTCCTTAGCAGCTCCCAGCGCGCCGCCCGGCTCAGCAGCTCCCAGCGCGCCCGCGCCCGGCTCAGCAGCTCCCAGCGCGCCGCCCGACTTGCCTGCTCACGGCTCTTGCCCGCTGCCCGCCTGGACGCGGCCAGTCGAAAGCCGGGAGGGAGGCGACCCCCTTCCACGGCGTAGAAAAGCGGCCTCCCTCCCGGCTTTCGACTGGCTGCGTTGGGAGCGCTGGGAGCTGCTGAGACCATCGCAGTAAGGAACAGGCGCTCGGGCCATGCGGAGAAGGCAACGGCGGCACCAAGGAGAATAAATATCCTTGGCTCGGAAGGAGGCGAGGGAAAGAAGGGAGGGGGCAGCCCCGGGGCTGGGGGGGGGGCGCTTTCCGGGGCTGGGGGGGGCGCTTTCCGGGGCTGGGGGGGCGCTTTCCGGGGCTGGGGGGGGCGCTTTCTGGGGCTGGGGGGGGGGCGCTTTCCGGGGCTGGGGGGGCGCGAAATGTTTTCTTCTTCCTAGGGGGGGCCTGACAGAAAATAACTGAGAACCACTGCTTTAGCCACACGTTAAACTCTGCTACACGCTGGCCCTTCCCTTTTTGTTCCTTATATACTGGTATAACCTCTGAGAAGATAAGCCTACAACCTGTACTACTAAGTTCATGCCCCAAGCTCTGGAAATCATCCTGCACAGAAAGTACATCTTTTTGGGACAGATAATTTGTGCCAAGATGTATAATAATAATAATAATAATAATTATTATTATTATTATTTAATTTATAGACCGCTCCCTCTCCCCGGGGGGACTCGGAGCGGTGCACAGGGAAGTTAAAAATACAATAAATATACATAAATAACTAAAAGGCAAATCAAACAATTATCCCTGCGCTAAAATTCCCAATTTAAATTACTAAAATCCCATAATAAAAGAGACTACTCTAGGCCGGCCAAGCAGAAAAGATGTGTTTTTAATTTTAGACGGAAGGAGCGGAGGTCCGTGGTTGTTCTAATGTCGGGGGGAAGGTCGTTCCAGAGGGCTGGGCCCGCCACAGAGAAAGCCCTTACCCTGGGCGTCGCCCGCTGACAGAGTCTAGTGGACGGCACCCAGAGAAGTCCCTCTCTGTGGGAGCGAATCGGCCGTGAGGATGTATGGGGCAGGATCCGATCCCGCAGATAGCTAGGTCCCGAGCCATGGAGCGCTTTGAAGATGACAACTAGCACCTTGAAGCGCACCCGGAAGACGACAGGCAGCCAGTGCAGCTCGCGCAAGAGAGGTGTTACGTGGGTAAACCTTGCGGTTCCCATTATTGCTCGCGCGGCTGCATTCTGCACCAGCTGAAGTCTCCGGGTGCACCTCAAGGGGAGCCCCATGTAGAGGGAGTTACAATAGTCCAGTCGGGATGTCATGAGAGCATGAGTGACTGTGCGAAGGGCATCCCGATCCAATAGGGGGCGCAACTGGCGTACCAGGCGAACCTGGTAAAATGCCCCCCTGGCCACGGCTGTCACTTGATCTTCCATGGACAGCCGGGTATCCAGGAGGACACCCAAGTTGCGCGCCCCATCTACAGGGTGTTCGCCCCCTATGGCCAGCGATGGCATCAGCTGGTTGAATCGGGCAGCCGGAAACCACAGCCACTCGGTCTTGGTCGGGTTGAGCCTGAGTCCGTTACTTTCCATCCAGATCCGCACGGCTTCCAGGCACTGGCACATCACCGCTATGGCATCGTTGGGGTGGTTTGGGGTAGATATATACAGCTGTGTATCATCAGCGTAGAGGTGATACTCTACCCCAAAACCACGGATGATCTCACCCAGCGGCTTCATATATGTGTTGAACAGGAGAGGCGAGAGGACCGACCCCTGAGGCACCCCACATGTGAGGGGTCTCGAGGTCGACCTCTGCTCTCCTGTCAACACAAATTGCGATCAGCCAGAGAGGTAGGAGGAGAACCACCATAAAACGGTGCCTCACACCCCCCAACCCCCCCAGCCGATGCAATAAGATACCATGGTATCGAAAGCCGCCGAGAGATCTAATAGGACCAGGATGGAGGAGCAACCCCCATCTCTGGCCCTCCAAAGATCATCTACCAATGCGACCAATGCCGTCTCGGTGCTATGCCCGGGCCGAAAGCCGTTCTGGCGCGGATCTAGATAATCAACTTCCTCCAGGTGACGGGGAAACTGTTGTGCCACCACACTCTCAACAACCTTCGCCAGAAAGGGAAGGTTGGAGACTGGACGATAGTTGGTTAGTAAAGCTGGATCCAAAGAGGGCTTCTTAAGGAGGGGCCTCACTTGATAGCATCAACATCACAGTCCTTACTTGCATTCTTGACTATCTTAAGAATTCGCCTCTTGTCTCTGCTGGCAGTAGCACCTGGCAGACACCTGACCTCTTTCAAAACCTCCATATCTTTTCCTAAATTTACATCCCTTATGATTGAATCACCAACCAGAAGGTGACTTCTCTTTTTGGATACCTTGCTCTTCTTGTGCGACTGATGTGATTCACACTTTCGCCATTCCGAAGTAAGTTCTTCATTTTGGACTATGATCCCCTGCTTGTTTGAGTCATCATCACAACTACCTGTCACTTTAGTGTCCCCATTAAGATCAGCAAGGCCGCTATATCTGTTATGCTGGGACACAGCAAAAGCTTTGTGTTTATGATTCACAGCTCTCACCCTGCCAGATCCCATAGTTGTCCAGACTGCTCTTCTCCTGCGAGATCTTTGCAGTAAAGGGGGCTGGTAGCGTGGTATCTCCAGACAGGGGAATGGCTGAATTGGGCACCTAATTTCTGCTTGGAAACCACAGATTAGAGATTCAAGATAGATAATATGTCTAGGTAGTCTAGTAATTTGTTTACAAAGGGGAATATCCAATTTTGAAAAGAGTACTGCAAAAGACAGATGCAAAACAACTATTACATTGAACTAAGCTGGGCATTTTGAAATAAAATAAAATCACAGTCTCAAGCGCACTAATCCAGAATGTATTATTTCTATTTTTGGTTTATGGATATATGATTCTACTTTAGACCTCTGTGTCTCTTTGACTCCCCTCTCGCAACCAAAAGCTCCACCCTCCAACTTCAGGAAAGTTCAAATGAATGAAATGAGGCAACTTACTCTATTGTAGTCCTATGGATCTCTTTGACTCCCCTCTTGCAGCCAAAAGCTCCACCCTCAGGAAAGTTCAAATGAATGTGGAGATAAGAATGAGGAGATAAGACTGACACCCAACTTGATACTGGTGATTCCAGATTTATAGAGAGCTGGAATGTTTGAATATGATCAGCAGGGGTTGAGGTGATATTGGGTTTATTTCAGATTTTATTCCTGTAAAGAATATTTGTGCAATTACCACAGTAGTTTAATCATTTTCTGCTGTAATTGCATGTCTTGTTCTTTTTATGTCATCTAAATCAGGGGTACCCAACCCCCGGTCCGTGGACCGGTGCCGGTCCATGGCTTGATAGGAACCAGGCCGCAGTGAGCGGCGCAACTCTTAGAAAGGGCCAGAGGGAGGAGGGAGCAGCCCCCTGCGCGGAGCGTGCACCAGGGGCAGGAGAGCACAGGCGTGGCCGCTTGCGCTGCTGGGGCCCCGAGACGGGCGAGTGAGCCAACTCACCCCCCCGCGCGCACATGCGCCGTCTGTTCCCCCTCCCACCCAATCCCTCTCTACACCGGCCGAGCCATGGCCACCGGTCCACGGAATTTTTTTAACATGAAACCGGTCCCTGGTGCCAAAAAGGTTGGGGACCCCTGATCTAAATCATTTATATCTTTGGAACCTAATCAATTTATAAAGTGGTTAATTTTCTGTAAAACGTCTTCAAAGTTTCCCCAACAAGAATACATGTATTTTATTTATTTGTGTATTTGTTTTTTTCTGACCAATTAAAGTTTATAAAAATGGGGGTTTCAGTCACCCACAACAAAGCAATCCAAGGTTACCAATTACTCAAAAATAATAAAATAGAATCACAAGTTGGGTCTACAACAATTCGCCACAACCAACTTGCCATGGCCAACTCATCACAGCCAACTCATTGCAGCTAATTTGTTGCAGCCAATTTGCCATGGTCAAGTTACTGCAGGACATCTCATCAAGGCCAACTTTCCATGGGACAACTCACCAAGACATGAGCTACAGTAATGAAGAAATAATTAAATTGAATTATTGGATTGTCCCACAGCAATTTGTCCTGTGGTGGGTTGTCTATGTTGAATTCACGAGTTGGCCATGATGAGTTAGCAGCAACAAATTGGGTGTGGTGAGTTGACAATGGCAAGTTGGCTGTTGCAAGTTGGTTAGGTTATAGTGAATTGTGCCATTCCACACAGGTTTCTATCCTTATGTTTGCCCAACACAATTAGGAAGAAAAAATAATCCACACTTCCTTATTTTAGTTTGCCTTCAACATTCCTATTTCTTCTTTTTTAAACAATAAAGAAATCTAAAAAATGGCAGAGCTTCAAAAAAGTGAGCCTCCTTTAGTATAAGACGCACCGGAGTATAAAATGCACCAAGGTTTTGAAGAGGCAATTTTTTTAAAAAGTAGGTAGATAGATAGAGGGATAGAGAGGGGGAGAGAGAAATATGGTAGTAGGTAAGGTTAGAGATAGAGTAGGTAGGTAGGTAGGTTGATAAAGGCAGAGAGAGAGAGAGAGAGAGAGAGAAATAGAGAGAGAGAGAGAGAAATACAGTACGTAGGTAGGGAGAGAGTGTGTGTGTGTAGGTAGGTAGGTAGGTAGGTAGGTAGGTAGGTAGGTAGGTAGGTAGAGGGATAGAGAGAGAGAAATAGAAAGAGATAGAGAGAAATACAGTAGATAGGTAGGGATAGAAAGAGAGAGTAGGTAGGTTGGTAGAAGACTAGAGAGAGAAATAGAGAGAGAGAGAAATACAGTAAATAGGGAGAGCGATAGAGCAGTTAGGTAGGTAGATAAAGAGATAAAGATAGGTAGGGAGAGAGAGAGTACGTAGGTTAGAATGTAGAGGGATAGAGAGAGAGAAATAGAGAGAGAGAGAGAGAAATACAGTAGATAGGTAGGGAGAGAGAGTGTGGTTCGGTAGGTAGATAAAGGGATAAAGAGAGAGAACAAGAGAGATAAATACAGTAGATAGGTAGGGGGGGGAGTGGTTAGGTAGGTAGATATAGGGATAAAGAGAGAGAAATAGGGAGAGAGAGAGAAATACAGTAGGTAGGTAGGGAGAGATAGGGTAGATAGGTATATATATATACATATATATATATATATATATATATATATATATATATATATATATATATATATATATATATATATATATATATATATATATATATATATATATATATATGTAGGTCTTTGGTTGTTCGGGTTTTCTCCCGCGTAGAATTGGAAGTATCTTCACGACGTTTCGATGAAATCTCATTCATATATATACCTATATATATACCTATCTACCCTATATATATACCGAACTGGCGCGGGTCCAGATAATCAACTTCCTCCAAGTGTCGCGGAAACTGTTGGGCCACCACACTCTCTACAACCTTCACTAAAAAGTGAAGGTTGGAGACCGGACAATAGTTCTCTAATAATGCTGGATCCAGGAACGGCTTCTTGAGGAGGGGCCTTACTACCGCCTCTTCAAGACGGCAGGAAAGGACCCCTCACTCAGAGATGCATTGACAATGCCCTGGAGCCAGCGTCGTGTCGTCTCCGAGGATGCCAGTACAAGCCAGGAGGGACACGGGTCCAATAACCATGTGGTAGCCTTAAGTCTCTTTGACAACTTGTCCATATCCTCGGTAGTAACAAAGTCAAACTCCTCCCAAGATGGTGTCTCAAGAACAGCCTCGCACCGTCCGACTGGACCACTGTTGATGGAGGGTAATTCATTCCGAATCCGAGTGATTTTCTCCTGCAGATAAATCCCAAATTCCTCTGCTCGACCCTGTAGAAGGGCTTCCCGCGGCCTCTGTTGAAGGAGGGAGCGGGTCACCCCAAACAGGGCGGCAGGGCGGTTATATGCGGATGCAATAAGGGTGGAACAATACTCGCGTATGGCCACCTTTATCGCCATATAAGTAAGTCCTAATATAGGTTCTAACTAGTGTTCGGTCGGCTTCGGAGAGAGAAGATCTTCATCTGCTCTCTAGGCGTCTCTTGTGGCGTTTCATCTCCCTAAGCTCCTCGGTGAACCAAGGAGCCTGGGTGGTTCGTCGCTGCAAGAGAGGCCACAAGGGCGCGACTTGGTCCAAGGCCCCCGTGGCCGCATTTAACCATGCGGCCACTAGGTCCTCAGTCGAGTCGCAGGGCAAGTCCACAGGAATTGGCCCAAGCTCCCTCTGGAACCTTACCGGGTCCATCAGGAACCTGGGGCGGAACCATATAGGAATATCAGGCTCCGCCTCCCCGCGGTGAGGTGCGGCGATCGGAAAGTCCAGCCGAAGGAAAGCGTGATCTGTCCATGACAGGGGTGTGATGGCTAAATCCCCAATTCCCAGATCACGACTCCACTGTCCCAAGACGAAGATAAGTCCAGGGTGTGTCCACCCTCGTGGGTAGGGCCTAAAACTACCTGGGTCAGGTCCATGGCTGTTATGGAAGCCACGAACTCCCAAGCTGCACCAGAGGTTTCGCCTACCGACGGCAGGTTGAAATCCCCCATGACCAGAAGTCTGGGGGTCTCAACCGCCGCCTCGGCTATCACCTCTAGGAGCTCAGGCAGGGCTGTTGTTGCATAGTGAGGAGCCAGGTATACAACTAACACTCCCAACTGCCTCCCTAGGCCCCACTTCACGAGTAGGGACTCACACCCGGTCGTCTGAGGGATCGTGGTCTCCTTCGGCTCGAGACCTTCCCTAACCATAATCGCCACCCCCCACCCCTCCCTAGGGCCCTGGGTGATGGAAGGCTCGGTAGCCTGGTGGACACATTTCCACGAGGGGTAATCCTCCCTCGTGGCCCAACCAGATTTCCGTGATACCCACCAGATCCGGGTCCCCCTCTGACACAAGGTCATGGATGAGGGGGGCTTTTTGTACCACGGACCTGGCGTTGCATAGCATCAGCCTAGGGCCCCGGGTCTGTGGTTCTTGGCCACCTAGTCTGCGATGGGAGTATGGGGGGTTGGAGCGCATGACCGCCCATAGCCAGCAGCCACGGTCCTCCAACAGGTAATGTCCATCCCGTCTCCCACCGCCCCTGCCCCTCCCCAAGACCGAACTGATGGAAGATATCTCAGTGGAAACGACGCCCCCTTCCCCCTCCTCCGTTTCTCTACTTCCGCCGGCCGGCCCTGTAGTTTGTTGCCCCCCCGCCTACTGTCCCTCCCCTCCTCCCTGGAACCCCCTAAAAGCCGAATTAAAAAGTTAAAAAGGAACCCCCTGAGTTTGCGCTTCGCCCACCTCTCAGGAGCAATAAGTCCATCCTCGAGGTGGGCCCGTGTTAAACTAGGGGGCCAGGCCTGCAAGAGGGGAGACTCCGGCAGGCAAAGGAGAACTGACCTTGAATAAGATAAAAACATAAAACGGCACTGGCACTAAAAGGGGGGATCCCCAAAGATGATACACTGCAAGTCTACAATTAAACAGTGATCATAAAAGCCTATAATACAATAGATGGTAAAAGATGGTAAAAGCGACAATTAAAGGGACAAGTACAAAATATAAAAGCGATGAGTAGTTCAGGTGGATTGAAGCGTTCTATCCGGAGGGGGGGGGGTAGTAGCAGGTGGATCAAGTTAGATCTGTGAATATCAGCCTATCCAATCGGAGAAGATGTGGTCTCATAAGTCTCCGCAAAGTCACTGTCTCTGTCCATAGGCTGTATCACAAATTTTTCTCTCCCCTCTCCCGGAGTGCGGGCCACATGGCTAGCTGTAATGCCATGTGGGGCTTTTTCCAGCCTTAGCTCTCAGTTCAGCTAGGATGACCATTCCTCCATAATGTCCACCTCTCCATTCGGCCCTCCACAGACCTCTTCCCGCACCTCCAGTCCGAAGCCCCATTTGATCTTCTTCCGACCCTTCCCCACCCAGCTCCTCCACCATTCCAGTTCCAGCACTGGGTCGGGTTGGGTCGGATAGGGGCCACATTGGCCAGGTAGGGGGCCGCGCGGGCAGCAGACATTCCCGCGCGGCCTGATGGTCGCTTCTCACCCGGCTCAACCTCCTCCGTCTTCGCCCTGGGCGCCCGGCCTACCTCCTCTCCTCGGCCACATCCGGACTGCGCAAGGGCCGCGCCAGGGCCACCAGGGCTGCTCCGAACTCCCATGCTGCCTGATGTTCGGCCTGGTGTTCTACGGCCTCTACTCGGTAATAATAATAATAAATAATAAATTGGGATTTATTAACCGCACCCTCTCCCCACAGGGACCCGGGGCGGTGCACAGGCATAATTAAAAACAATATACAATAATACAAATATTTCTTAAAATCGAATTAAATAAATCTACCCGTGCTAAAAACATAAATTAAAACCCATTTAAAATTTATAATTAAAAGACAGAGAGAACTATTCAAGGCCGGCCAGTCGAAAGAGATGGGTCTTCAATTTTACACGGAAGGAGCGGAGGTCGGTGGTCGTTCTAATATCAGGGGGAAGGTCGTTCCAGAGGGCCGGGCCCGCCACAGAGAGCGCCCTTCCCCTGGGCGTCGCCCGCTGACAAAGTCTAGTGGACGGCACCCGGAGAAGCCCCTCTCTGTGGGAGCGAATCGGTCGTGAGGATGTGTGGGGCAGGATCCGATCTCGCAGATAGCTAGGTCCCGAGCCATGGAGCGCTTTGAAGATGATAACTAACACCTTGAAGCGCACCCGGAAGACGACAGGTAGCCAGTGCAGCTCGCGCAAGAGCGGTGTTACGTGGGCAAACCTAGAGGTGCCCATAATTGCTCGCGCGGCCGCATTCTGAACTAACTGAAGCCTCCGGGTGCACCTCAAGGGGAGCCCCATGTAGAGAGAGTTACAATAGTCCCGTCGGGATGTCACGAGGGCATGAGTGACTGTGCGAAGGGCGTCCCGATCCAATAGGGGGCGCAATTGGCGAACCAGGCGAACCTGGTAAAACGCCCTCCTGGCCACAGCTGTCACTTGCTCTTCCATAGACAGCCGGGTATCCAGGAGGACACCCAAATTGCGCGCCCCATCCACAGGGGCAAGATGTTCGCCCCCTATGGCCAGCGTTGGAGAAAGCTGGTTGAATCGGGCAGCCGGAAACCACAGCCACTCGGTCTTGGTCGGGTTGAGCCTAAGTCCGTTACTTCCCATCCAGATCCGCACGGCTTCCAGGCACTGGCACATCACCGCTACGGCATCGTTGGGGTGGTTTGGGGTAGATATGTACAGCTGGGTGTCATCAGCGTACAGATGGTACTCTACCCCAAAACCACGGATGATCTCACCCAACGGCTTCATATATGCATTAAACAGGAGAGGCGAGAGGACCGACCCCTGAGGCACCCCGCATGTGAGGGGTCTCGGGGTCGACCTCTGCTCTCCTGCCCGCACAAATTGCGATCGGCCAGAGAGGAAGGAGGAGAACCACCGCAAAACAGTGCCTCCCACCCCCAACCCCCCCAGCCGATGCAATAGGATACCATGGTCGATGGTATCGAAAGCCGCTGAGAGGTCTAATAGGACCAGGATGGAGGAACATCCCCCATCTCTGGCCCTCCAGAGATCATCTACCAACGCGACCAATGCCGTCTCGGTGCTATGCCCGGGCCGAAAGCCGGACTGGCGCGGATCTAGATAGTCAACTTCCTCCAGGTGACGGGGAAACTGTTGTGCCACCACACTCTCAACAACCTTCGCCAAGAAGGGAAGGTTGGAGACTGGACGGTAGTTGTTCAAAATAGCTGGGTCCAAAGAGGGCTTCTTGAGGAGGGGCCTCACCATAGCCTCTTTTAGGGAGGCAGGCAAGGAACCCTCACTCAAGGATGCGTTGATAACCTCTTGGAGCCAGCCTCGTGTCACCTCCCAGGATGCCAGTACAAGCCAGGAGGGGCACGGGTCCAATGAACATGTGGTGGCTCGCAGTCGCCCACGTAACCTGTCCATATCCTCGGAAGTAACGGGGTCAAACTCCTCCCAAACAAGATCTCCCTCGTGGCATCCCACTGGGCCATGAATGGGGGCTAGCTCACTCTGTATCTGGTCCTCCCGCCTTTGCCCCGGCCGCCCGGCCTACCTCCTCTCCAGCCGGTGCCGGGATGTGGCAGGGCCACAGGGCCGCTCCGGGCGTCTTGTCGCTGCTCCCTCGCTTGCCCGTCGCCCCCGCCGCAAACAAACAAAGCGCTCCTCCCGTCTTCGCCCAGGCCGCCTGGCCTACCTCCTCTCCAGCCGGGACCAGGCTGCGCCAGGGCCGCTCCGGGCATTTCCGCTACTCTCTCGCTCGCCCGTCGCCCCCGCCGCGAACAAAGCGCTCCGGTCGTGCCAGCGAGTGGCCGACTTGCAGGGCCAGCCCTCCTAGATGTCCATGGAGGGCTGGAAACGTCCACCCCGGGGCCATAAGACCCCTGTGGCCTGTCGCGTTCAAGGAAAGAACGCCATTCTTCGTGCATGCGCAAACTCTCATTCTCCTGTGTCTGTGCCTCTCTCTGTCTGTCTGTCGTCGTCCCCGCCCTGCCCCCCACCCCCATGGAGCCTCCTCAGCCCGGCCCGCAGCGCTCACTCGCCTTAGCCTGCCTCGTCCGCCTGGCCGCCGCACTTGGTCGCTTGTTTGCTTGCTCAGGCTCCTTCCAGGAGCTGAGAAGGTTCCGTGTGGGGGGGGGAAAGGAACGGCGTTCAGTGGGTGACCCATCGGACACCGGTTCCCTCCCCCACCTGCGGAGCCTCCGCAGCCCTTGGAAGAAGAGTGGCCGGCATGCCGACTGGGGAGGCTCCGCGGGGGGAGGGAGGAAGGGAATCGGCGGCTGGTAGGGAGGGCTGCTGCGGCGGCGCCCAGGAGTCCCACCGTCGACAAGGATGGAGGAAGAGCCGCACTCCAACAGTACGAACAGCCGCGCCTGCGCTCTCCTTCACGCTCTGCCCAGGGGGCTGCCCCCTCCTCCCTCCTCCTCCTTTCCAGCCCTGCGGCCCAGTTCCTACCAAGCCACGGACTGGCACCGGTCCGCGGCCCGTGGGTTGGGGACCCCTGCTTTATATGCTGTGATATTATTGTATAATATACATTATCATGGGAGCATATAAAGTAAATTTACATTTTATATTATTTTGAACTGTAAGCTATATATATATTAGGAATATTTTAAAAAGTCTTAAAAATATTTTATTAACCTAACAAAGATTTTTTTAATGACTTGCCTCCAGAAGTTGCTGGATGCTCCATCATTAGAGGCTTTTAACAGAAGTCTGAACAGCCAGTTGTCTGGAGTTATATAGTGCCTCCTACTTGAGTAAGGGGTTGGACTAGAAGACCTCCAAGGTCCCTTCCTTTCCAACTTTGTTATTTGTTAACTCAAAGTTACATATTTCAGTACTTATTTGTGTGTGTGCGCGCTCATTATTATCTAGCTGTAATTGCAGTTGTTCTAACACCTAACAAGTATGGTTGGAAAAACAAAGGAAGGTTAATTTGTGATTTCCGCTACTCATTTGAAGGTAAATTAAGTGTCAAGAAGCTAATACAGAACATATTTCATTTTACGAGATTCTAATTTAATTTGACACCATATTACTGATGCCTTAATATGGGTAGTTTATTTAAGAAAAGAAGTAATTTATCATTTATTTATTTATTTATTTTTCAAAAGAATCTTTAGTGATAGGCTGTGATACCTCAGAACAACCACAGACCTCCGCACCTTCCGCCAGAAATTAAAGACACTCCTGTTTCATCAGGCCGGTTTGGCCTAAGTTATTTACCTAGCCTTCAGTCTGTATTATAAATTGTTTTTAATTGGGTTTTTAATGGATTATGTTTTAACTTTTTAAATTTTAGCACAGGGATAACCTATTTAATTTGATATTAATTATTTATATTTTATATTGTTTGTTTTAACTTTCTGTGCACCGCCCCGGGTCCCTTCGGGGAGAGGCTGCGGTTATATAAATTCGACTAATAAATAAATAAATAAATAAATAAAAAAAATAGTAAATCATAGCAGTGGCTGCTTGTCCTCAAGTGCACTAAACATCTGAAAATACTAGTATGATCCATCATTATACTAGTATTTTTCAACAGTTTTTAATTCATATATACATACTTTTACTTCAAAGTAAAATAGAACAAAGAAATTCTATACCCAAATAATTAAAATATTTTGTAAGATAACATTTGTATTTGTCACTTCTCCAAACTGCTAAGAGTCCAACATAAATTTTATAGGCTGTTATTTCATGCTTATTTAGAAAAAGGAAGAGAGGGAGGGAGGGACTATATTGACCAACAAAGTAATAAGTAGTCAAATAACCATTCAGGACTTTTGCTATTTTGACCAATCTGCTCTATCAATGTCATCAACAGAGGGGCTGGTCATAGAATCACAATTGTTTGTTTACAAAACTTTTACCATTTATAATGCCAGCTATTTTTGTCAAGATTTATTGGGTTTTTGTTTTTAAACATATATCAACACCAATACATGAACAGTGTGGCCTCTGGTTATATTAATAGAAATAACAAGTCAATTATTACATTAGTCAAACTTATATAATCCTAATATTAATGTACTTTATTATTTTTAAATAGTTATTCGATATTTTAATGTTCCATTCTTATATCAATTATCTTCTTAAACATACATAGTAATATTTCAACCTCTCAGCTTTCCATCTAATTATTATTCATTTTCAATTTATATAGAAATTATAACTACTAATATTCCCCCTAATTCTTATTTCTGGCTTCTAATAATAATAATAATAATAATAATAATCTTTACTGTCATTGTAATAATACTGTAATAAAATTACAATGAAATTGGTCAGGTCACTTTTACTAATCCTAATATTAAAACACATATTATGTTAATACATAGTCCTTTATATAAAGGTATATATTCTTATTTCTATCTCTATTTCTAGTTTTTAATCAGGCCATCATTATATTATAAAAAGGAAGAAAGAAAAAAAGGGGAAAAATAACTCTATATATCCATCATCCCTTGCCTGTTTTAATACTTCAATTCTTATTCATTTTTTGGCTTTCCTCCCATACTCCTCTCTTGGAACTTTGCCTCTGTCAACATCTGTATCTTCATTATTCCTTCTAGATATTTCTCTATCCTCCTAAGCTGCCATATCTCCAGAGTATCCAGCCATACTTCTATCTCTCTTTGAAAAACTTCTGCTTTCAATTCTCCTGGTTGATGTTGCTGAGAGATCAGACATGAGGAGCAGGTCTCCGTGCTCCTGTGCCAAATCCCCCCGCCCCGTTAGTGAGCTCCGTGAGGAGCCAAAGCCTCCCTATAGGGGAGGTGAAGCAAAGAGAGGTGCCGTGTATGGTCACAGTTGCAACTCTCCTGACTGACCCGGGGTTTTTCTTTCCTTCTCAGCCACAATGAGGAGAAGAGGCAACCTAAACAACCCCACAAAGTTGGGGCAGCCAAAGAACACTTAAGACTGGTGCTGGAGCGGAATTATTGAACAATGATTGGAGCTGGGTGAGAAGATTCCTTTTTTTTTTTTTTTTTGCATTTAGTACCAAAACTTAAAGGAAGAAAATTCAGAGAAGAAAAGAGACTCTTAGAATTATATTTTTTAAAGCGGTGAGCAACCATAGAGAGAAAAATCCCAGACCTGAATAAAAGGAACTGAGGGGAGAAAACAAAGAGCTTTTAATCAAAGAAAATTGGATTTTAAACTGGGTAGGCATTGTTATGGAAAGGCATAATAATATGCTGGAACTATGTACTTGAATTGATTCGAGTATTTAATCTTGTCTTTATAAACTGAATTAAATTTGGATTTTAATTTATCACGTTTGAAACAATGCTGAAACCTCTGTTGATGCTGCCATCTACTGGTGAATGGAATATACTACACTTCTACAAATGTAGGAAAATTTTGATAGAAGAAATAAGCAACATCTTTTTGAAGGATTGTGATGATACTAACTGTCCTATAATTAATTACTTTACTATTGTGATAAGGAAGACTTTTAAGTAAAATGACTTGTTGTGTGGAAACTGTCTGGACTATTTAAATGGAATTTATTAATAATCATGAGATGTAAAGAGCTATATTGTTTGTGGCCCTGACTAAAAGTGGACTTACTAAACTAAAACAATATGCCTTTTCAGGGGGAAATGAGCGAGATTTCAAGAGAAATGGCGTGGATGTTTCAAAGCATTAGGGATACCATGATAAAGAACCGAAGAGAGATAAAAGATTTAAAAAGGCATTGACAAATAGAAAATATGATACAACTGGCAATGAATGAAAACCAAAGAGTCCAGGAAAGAGAGGAGGCGGTGGAAAGAATAGAAGAAAAGATAGAACAGACAAATCATCAAATAAAACAAAGAGGGATTTTTTGAGAGATATAATAATGGACTTAGAAGTGGATAATCTTGAAAAACCTTTTTTAATACCAGCCATTTTTATTTTCGCTTTTCTCAGTTAAAAAAAAAAGAGAGATAAAGCTGGCTTCCTCAAAATTGCACCATTATCATAAATTCTACTGTTCCTTAAGCCCATATTGAAATTTTTTACTGTTTGTTTTAAATTGGAATTTTGTGAGACAGTCTATTATTGGCCAGATGCTTGAAAATGTTTCACCTGATGGAACAAATCCCAGATATTTTCTATGAGGCTACTGGTTTACCTACCTGAAGCCATTAACATGGCTGCCCCTTCACATATAAAGCACTATAACTTTGATTTTGACATTTAATACAAGACAATGGAGAAGTGTTTTGCATAAAAAACGTAAAGTCTCATTGTGTAAAGAAATTTGGTATGAAGGTGTTACAAGAAATGTCCATCTGGGTTCAGTTCCAAGTGGGCAGAAAGGCAGGGAAACATGGAGGCTGCTTAGAAGGATGGTTTAATGGTGAACAGGATCCCATGGGTTTAAAGTCCTAGACAGCTGATGACATGGAGGGGAATGTGAGTGTTATTTGTACCCTCTTCGGCTTTGACCTTGAGCTTCTTGTTCCTATGGCAAGGGCATGTATCCTATTGGTTGCAGACTCCTATGTGGAGTCATGTTTGTCTGAATCGAGTTTGGTTGAACCTTGCTGGGTGATTTAATGAAGGGGCTTGGTTGTGCCATGTGGTAAGTTCTGCTGTTAGATGGGTAGAGGGCTAATCCTATTATGTCCTGGAGGAGTTAAGTCCTAATTTCATTACCCTGGAACTGAGGTCTTTTCTTTTGTAGATAGGCTGGTCCAGTTTTATTGTGCATCAAATATCTGCATTGTCTTTTAAAACATTTCTAATTCTATTTTGCCTTTTTAATATTTCCTAAAATATTTCATTCTTCTAGGAGAGTAATGGGTGCTAACTTTCTACAAAGGGAAGAAGCCTGAACTTTTTCTTGACAATTCAAGAAAATTTAAAGCAAAGTTTCATGTTTCAGTGCAGTCTAGAAAAAGACTTGAATTATTTTGCAGAAACAAAAACAATCTAGCAAATCACCTGAGGTTGTTTACAAACATAACATAGAATCATTAGACTGCAATTCTCTGTGATCACAAATCATGCTATGCCAAATACATTTTTTACGCATGAGATATAGTCTTAGCTATTGTAGTTAGTATTATGTTCAAATCAAACCATTGTGCATTGATTCCAAGAACTATAGCAAAAATCCTTTTACTTGACATTACATCCCAATGCAGCCTTGACAAACGAATGCTACTCATGTTTATGCAGAAAGTAACATTCACTGAATTTAACAGATTACTTCCAACTATGGGAATATAGAAATAGAATCCTATTATAAAATACATTTCACTATATTCATCAAGGCTTATTTCTAAATTGCATATGGTTGGTTAAGTTTATACTGTCAGACTCAGAAAAAACCCACAGCTATTTATCAAGCCAATTGTGCTTTCCCATGATGCTTTTAAAGATAATCTATAGAAATGGGTATCTTTTAAAACAGATTCGATGACTTTGAAATAAAAACAATTCTTTCAGTTAGATTACCTTAAAATATTCAAATGCATTTTATTGCATGACTAAGTGCCAGTCCAATAATAATATAAGAATACAACCAACATGAAAAATTCCTCCTCCTTCCCCCCCCCCCCATCTCTCTGAGAGAGAAACACGTTTACTTTTGGTTTTAATACTCATGGATGACTGCAACCCAGATTGATTGCTAGCCTGAAGGCTAATTTCTTCTGAATTACTGTTTCGTTAACAAGAGACTAATCCAAAATAACTGCTGATAAAATATTGTGTGTGCAACTTGGTCATGTAGTTAGGAGTGTTTATATCAATTAATTCTACACATACTTGTTTTAAAACAACTTCATTTTCCCCTCTTCATATATGTTATTACACAGCTATAACTAATAGCCATGGCGAAGCAATTTACCATCTAAACAACTGGCATTAGCGTTCATAGTACTACCTGCACTTCGGTTCTTTTATTTTCACACAGTGAGTGAGGAATTATTAGAGATGACTAAATGTACATATCATGCTTTTTAGTAAAAGGCTCAACTTCCTCCGTGAATTTGGGATTTATTGCTTATAATAGACTTTTTTCTTCAGTTTTATTGTTCGAGATACTTTAATTTCCTCAATTTTTTGTTATATATATATATGCTGGCATAGCTGGCTTCGGGGATTTTCCCATGTATAAGGCATAGAAAAGTTGTTGCAACGTTTTGACAAGATCTCACTTGTCATCATCAGGCAGGCTTGTGTCTGTGAGTGTGACAGACACAAGCCTGCCTGATGATGACAAGTGAGATCTTGTCGAAATGTTGCAACAACTTTTCTATGCCTTATACACGGGAAAATCCCCGAAGCCAGCTATGCCAGCATACCTACACCGGTGAAAATCTACGAAAACACACACACACACACACACACATATATAAGGATGATGTAATCAGGGAAACTGGTTAGCTCAAAGCATAGAGAAGCCTGCTTCGAATGCTGGAGAGCACCAGTTCAAATCCCTGTAGGGAAGTATGGCCAGCTGACGAGGGCTAAGGAGCCCGAAATGGATCCATCCTGGTCTCTTAATTAATTATTATTAATCATCCCTTAAAGAAATTTAACATATATATATATATATATATATATATATATATATATATATATACATACATACATACATACATACATACATATACACATACATACATACATATACACATACATACATACATACATACATACATACATACATATATATGTTAGTTTTTATGAGCTGATCAATAAATTTAAATTTGAGAGACCAAGATAGATCTATTTTGAGCTTATTAGCTCTTATCAGTTGGCCACACCCCACTGGGATTCAAACCGGGGCTGTAATGAATCCAAGGCAGAAGCCTAGCACTCCAGCCTAATCGGTTCTACCCTGTTTCATCAGCTAATCCAGGAGTATTTAGTATAGATAATTGTTTCCACAACTTCCTGTAAGGGCCCCATTTAAGGGAGCCCTTCCCTCTCTGCCTGTCGGCTCATCACCAGAGACCATCTAGACAGAGAACCATTTTTTAGTTACGTTGTGTAACATTTTTAGATATGTGTTAGTTTTTATGAGCTGATCAATAAATTTAAATTTGAGAGACCAAGATAGATCTATTTCGAGCTTATTAGCTCTCATCAGTTGGCCATCAGTTCGAATCCCAGTGGGGTGTGGCCAACTGATGAGAGCTAATAAGCTCGTTTCAAATCCCAGTAGAAGGAGTATGGCCAGCTGAAGAAGGCTAATAAACCTGAAATGGCTCCATCCTGGTCTCTTTATTTTCAGCCCTTAAAAATCTAACACATATCTAAAAAATTTCACACAGCAGCAAACTAATTGGTTCTCTGTCTGGATGATCTCTAGGTTGAGTCGAAGGGCAGAGAGGGATGACGTTAAGTCTCCTCCCTTAAAGGGGCCCTGAACGCTTCCAGAGGGCTAAAATCAGCCATATGAGCAACCCGGAAGTGACTCCTGTTTGCTCGTAGTGTTGGTTTTTGCCCTCTGGAGCCTCTGGAGGGCTCCTGAAAGCTCCGGAGGGCTAAAACCCAGCCCTACAAGCAAACCAGAAGTCTGTTACCGAACTGGTTTGTCTGTAGGGCTGGTTTTTCATGCTCCGGAGGCTTCATGAAAGCTCCTGAAGCTTCCAGAGGGCCTCCAATAAAGCCTCTGGATCCTGGGGAGGGCAAAAAAGGCATGCCAAAAATGGGGGGAGGGCTGGTCATGCATGCATGTGCATTGGGGTTGTGCACATAGCATTATGGGTGTGGCACGCCCGCACAAGGTCCACCCTGTGGTCCCCCCACTTTTGGCATGCCAAAAAAGTTTCACCATCACTGCTGTATAGCTTCCAACTTTATCCTGGATTGTTTCCATTACCATATAAATTTTAATATAATCTTGTTCAATTCAATAAAAAAAATTCTCTCATTTTATGGAGATTGTTTGAAATAAGTATAAAAGTTTCAGTAATACATTCGTTTTTATCACTGCTATTTTCCCTATTAATGATATTTGTTAGGGAAATTCGAGATCCTTTTTT
The DNA here is from genome assembly GCA_039707465.1 of Rhabdophis nuchalis. Lineage (NCBI taxonomy): Eukaryota > Metazoa > Chordata > Lepidosauria > Squamata > Natricidae > Rhabdophis > Rhabdophis nuchalis. The sequence goes on from CM077647.1 coordinate 97,961,971, forward strand.
ATGTGTTGCACTAATTTTGTCTAATTATTTTCTTTTACAGTTGAGCACTTTGCAGTTACCCATATTCCAAGATATTTAACTTTCTTTGTCACTTGCAGTCCTATCATCCTTTCTAATTCTTTATTTTGTTCTTCCTTCAAATTTTTAGTTACCATTTTAGTCTTTTCTCTATTAATCTTTAATCCTGCTACATCTTCATATTTTTCTAATTCTCGAATTAAACTACTTCCTGTTTCTAGCAGATCTTCTATAATGAATACCAAATCATCTGCAAAGGCCTGAATTTTGTACTCCTCTCTTTTAATGTTAGTTCCTCTTATCTCCGAATTTTGTCTAATTCTTATTAGCAGACTTTCAAGCATCAGGATAAAGAACAGAGGTGATAGTGGGCAGCCCTGCCTTACTCCTTTCATTATTTTGAAGGTCTCTGTACTTTCCCCATTTAATAATATATTTTCCCTTTGGGTGAAGTATATCGTTTCTATTAATCTTTCAAACTGGTCCCCTAGTTTCATATTCTTAATTTGTTGCATCAGAAATTTCCAGTTTAAATTGTCAAATGCCTTCTGTGCATCCAGAAAAACAACTGCCACTTGTTTCTCTGGATGCGCCTCATAGTACTCTAAGATATTTGCTATTATTCTGGTATTATTCCTGATTTGTCTTGTTGGGAGAAATCCATTTTGGTCTGGATGTATATAGTCATTTAATAGTTTTTTAAATCTCTCCACTATGTTGTTGTGAATATTTTATAGTCGGCATTCAACAACGAGATTGGCCTATAGTTCTGAATCTGATTTTTATCTGCACCTTCTTTAAATATTAATGTAATATGTGCTTCCCTCCATGAATCTGGTATTTTTGCTTTCATCAGTACCTCAGTACCCGGTAGCTCGCAATTTGTGTTGGCGGGAGAGCAGAGGTTGACGGTGAGGCCCCTAACATGTGGGGTGCCTCAGGGGTCGATCCTCTCTCCCCTCCTATTCAACACATACATGAAGCCGCTGGGCGAGATCATCCGTGGTTGCGGGGTAGAGTACCATCTGTACGCTGATGATACTCAGCTGTACATATCTACCCCCAACCACACCAATGATGCCGTCGAAGTGATGTCCCGGTGTTTGGAAGCCGTGTGGGTCTGGATGGGAAGTAACAAACTTCAGCTCAACCCGTCCAAGACCGAGTGGCTGTGGTTTCCGGCGTCTCGGCATAGCCAGCTCATTCCATCGCTGGTTATCGGGGGCGAATCATTGGCCCCCGTGGAAAGGGCTCGCAACTTAGGCGTCCTCCTAGATTCGCGGCTGTCCCTGGACGACCATGTGGTGGCCGTGGCCAGGGGGGCATTTTACCAGGTTCGCCTGGTACGCCAGTTGCGTTCCTTTCTTTTTTTTTATATTGAAAAAGTTTTATTCAGTTTTAAAAAAATTTACAAGTAGGGTGAGGGTAAGGTGTGAAAAAGATATTTTGAGAACTTTCACATCGAGATCGTTGGCCCCCTCCGAGGCTTGGAACAAAATATAGATAATACATAATTTTCAATAGTACTACAAAGTGGAAAGAAGTGCATACATCCTTGTAAAATCTGTGCTAGCAATCATATACAAACATCCAAACAAAAGTTATACTATATTAAAAAAGTCATTTTTGAGATCTAAGTCTCTTGGCAATTGTATCTTCTTGTCCTCCTCTCTGGCCCCCAGTGGGCGGGGCCGCGGCCCCCTCTGTTCTTCCATTGTCATCCTCCAGGATTGAGGAATGTTTTTTAAGAAAGGCTTCCGCCTCTGCAACTGTTTTAATCCTTACTCTCCCTCCTTCCCAGAACACCAACATCCCTTCTGGCATCACCCACTTAAACCAGATCTCCTGTTTAAATAATTTTTTAGATAAGAAGGAATATTTCCGTCTTATCTCTCTAATCTTTTTCGGGATCTGCTTCAAGATGGCAACCTTTTTCTGTTGGTAAATTAAAGGACCGTCTCTCTGCCCCCTCAAAATCCCCTCCCTAGTTGACCTTCTAACAAATTTAATATGTATCTCTCTGGGTACTTCATTTATCCTGGCATATGCTGAATTTATTCTATATACCAAATCAATGTCCGCCCTGATCTCCTCTTTGGATTTATGTAAGTAATCTGCTAACATTGTACTCATAAGATCAGTTAAATTTTCACCAGATTTTTCAGGAATATTCTGAAATCTTAAAAAATATGACATCCTTTCAAAATCCATCCTAGACATATGACCAGTTAAATCTCCAATTTCAGTATTAACACTTTTAAGCTCTCCCCTTGCCCCAGCCAATCCCACCGCCAGTTCTTCAGTCTTTTGTGTATTCTGCATCAATTTCTTCTGTGTCTCCAAAAGTTCTAACTTGGAACTGCAGTGATCTTTCCTCAATTCTTTGATTTCCATTACCAGGGTCTGTAATATTTCTTCCATAGCTGTTAATCTTGCATCCGTATCTGGTTTTACTGTCTGCTTTTTTGAAGCCATGGTGAGTAATTTAAGTCAATGTCAATAAAATGGCGTTTGCTGGGGTGCGGTCAGTGAGGCAAGTCCAAGAGCAGGTTTCAGTAATCCAAATCAAACTTATAAAGTCCAGAGAAAGAACCAAATTTTACAGTCAGATATAAAAAAGAAGGCACTCCAGGGAAGGAATCAATTAATCAGTTAGGTCAAATCAACCATTAAGAGAGAAAGGCAGTCCAAATCACAAAGGAATGTCGGAAATTTTCCATGAAAAGTAAGTCTCCTAAGAACAAAGGAACGCCATCTTCCCCCGCCCAATCTGGAGGCCACCAGGAGCGAGCAGCAAAGGAAATAGTTTCATAGTTGCCAGACTTCGATACTAAGTATCTAGAATCAATCCACAAAGACGCCAGTTGCGTTCCTTTCTTGACAGATTTGCGGCTGTCCCTGGATGATCAGGTGGCGGCCGTGACCAGGGGGGCTTTCTACCAGGTACGCCTGGTACACCAGTTGCGCCCCTTTCTTGACCGGGATGCCCTCCGCACAGTCACTCAAGTGCTCGTTACGTCCCGCCTAGACTACTGTAACGCTCTCTACATGGGGCTCCCCTTGAGGTGCATCCGGAGGCTCCAGCTAGTACAGAATGCGGCCACGCGGGGGATCCTGGGAGCATCTCGAAGCTCCCACGTAACACCTCTCCTGCGCGAGCTGCACTGGCTGCCGGTGGCCTTTCGGGTGCGCTTCAAGGTGCTTGTTACCATCTTTAAATCGTTCCATGGCACGGGGCCTAGTTATTTGCGGGACCGTCTCCTGCCGCATACCTCCCTCCGTCCGATCCGCTCCCATAGGGAGGGCCTCCTCAGGGTACCATCCGCCGGCCAATGCCGGCTAGCGGTGTCCAGGGGGAGGGCCTTCTCTGTGGCAGGGCCGTCCCTCTGGAATGACTTACCCCCCGAACTTTGTACTATCACGGACCTTCCCCTCTTTCGCCGTTTACTCAAAACATACTTTTTTCAGCAAGCTGGTCTTGCCTAATCGTCTAGATTTTATTGTTACGTAGCTTCTGCCAAATACGTAAATGGACATTGGGTTTTTAATGGGAATTTTAGCACAGGCTCCTATTTAATTCTTTTTATCTATATTTATTGTATTGTTTCACTATTTGCTGGTTTTAATTTCCTGTGCACCGCCCTGGATCCATTTCAATGGAGTAGGCGCGGTATATAAATCGAATAAATAAATAAATAAATAAATAAATAAATAAATAAATAAATAAATAATGCATCTCCAACATCAAGAGTTCTATCAAGTCATTCAATTCATCTATTATTTTATACCATTTTGCTGGAAATCAATCTGGGCCTGGTGTTTTATTATTTTTCTGTTTTTGGATCGCCTGTTTCAATTCTAGTCTCGTTATTTCTTTTGACAACATTTCTTTCATGTCTTCTGTTATCGATGGACTTTCTTCTCCATTCAGATATTCCTTTATTTGTTTTCCATCTACTTGCTACCCTTTATACAGATTCTCAAAGTACTTGTAGGGCAATATTTTTCTTCCCTTCCATTGTATGTGTTAGGAGTAGACTCCTATAATTGGGTAGACAATATATAGTCAATGTAGCTTTAAGGCTGATGTAATGTTAGAGTGCAATTAGTAAGTGCAATTATCTCTAAGAGAAGGCAAGGAGAGCGCGTATCTCTCTCTCTGTTGGGCTTGCTGTGTTTGACAACTGTTTGCTGTGAATTGCGAGTACTGAAGAAGACGACTGAAGATTGTGTAAGATATTTGATATTATTGAGACTTTGTTGTTTAACTCAATTTCACATCACTGCTTATTGAGCAGTAGCTTAATTTAGTAGTTTTACAAACCTAAGTAAAAGCTATTCTATTTTACTTAAACAGTGTCTTATATACTTATTGTGTGTATATTAGCAACATTCCTCTGGCTACATATTCCGCTGCACACCCTCTGCTTGTCTCCCAACAGAGATATCAACTAACAGTATGTTGTAATTCACCAGTTTCCTCTTGAAGTTGATATATTAATCTTTTTTCTCCCACTTTTCTCAATCTATATGACAACCATGTCCCCAGTTTTTTAGGTTGCTCAAAGGAGTTTTGTTTTCTTAGTTTTAGGCATTTTATCATTTCTTCCTGGTCTAATATATTTTATTTATGTTTTGCTAACATCCAATCTTTTCTAATTTTGTCATTCTGTGGCTTATTTTGTGATTCTATTTCTAAATTTTTAGTTTTCTTCTCTAATATCTTTTGTTGTGCCCATTTTTCTTTGTTTCTTTTTGCTGAATACACTATAATAATTCTGCGGGAATAAGCTTTCATGATGTCCCATAGATTTTGTATAGATTTCTGTTCTTTTGTATTTTCCTTAAGGAATAACTTTTTTGAATAATATTTTTTCTTTTAATATTTGCAAATTTAACATCCATCTTCATCTAGTTTTTTTAACCTTTCCAATTTATTTTAATGGGGTTGTAATCTGCCCGCATTTTGTAATATTTCAATTGTATATTTCTGCCCCAATTTCCCCATTCATCTATGCCATGTCAAGCCATGACCAGGATTGATATGGATTGGAGTAAAAGGTAAATTGGTTTTTTCTGGTTCCATTTTCTCCAAATATCTATTAAATTTAACTCCTTCATCATCTCAAAACAAGTTGTTGGTAAAAAATTTTTTTAATTTTTAGGTTTTTTGTCACTTACGTAATCTTTTTTACTGTCCATTATGGCATTATAATTTCTTATTATACAAATATTTCTCAATCCAATTTCTCTAATTTTTTCATGTAGTTTTTTATAAAAATCCTTCTGATTTTTGTTTGCAACATATATTGCTACTAATAGTACTGATTTTTGGTTTATCCATATCTCTATCATTAATATTCTTCCCTTTGGGTCTGTATAAATTAAATTTGTCTCTATCCCAACTTTAACATATATCGCTATCCCTTTTCTCTTTTCTTCTGCTAATGCTGCATATAATTTTCCTAATTTAGGACATTGCAGGTATTTTATCTTGTTTTTTAATGTGTGTTTCCTGTAAGCATTTTATAACAGACTTTTGTCTTGTTAATTTTGCCTAGAGACACTTTCTTTTTGTTGGTATATTTAAACTGTTAATATTTACTGACAATAATTGAATTTCGTCTTCCATTCTCCTAATTCTCTGCCTGTCTTTATTTTTTATTGACTCTGGTTTCTTTTTTGGCTCCTTGTTTTTGGTCTCACTTCCTCCTCTCTCTGTCGATCTTTCTCTTTCCTACTACTTTCTTCTTGTTTTCCTTCCTTTATTCCCTTTTGTCATTGTTCCTGGCTTCTAGAGTCTAACTTCTTTTTACTGCTCTGTTCCTCTTCCGGGCCTACTAGTTGCTCATATAAATCCTGGGCCTTCTCCAAATTATCAACTTTAATCCTTTTCTCCTGCCAAAGTATTAGCATCCCTTCAGGTACCAACCACCTAAATAGTATATCTCGTTTTATCAGTTGTATTGCAAAAATCGATAGTCTCTTCGTTGCTCCCTCACTCCTCGTGGTATTTGTTTCAGGGTTTGTATCTCCTTTCCTTTGTACACCATCAGTTCATCTCTTGTTATTCTATAAATTATATCTCTCACTTTTTTCCTCATGAATCTGATGTGTACTTCTCTGGGCAATCGGTGTCTTCTGGCATAATTAGTGCTTACCCTGTGTATATCATCCAATTCATTAGGATCTGATGCTTGTCTCTTTGTAACAACTCTGCTATTATTCCGGCCATTATCATTTGCATATCTTCCTCTTTTGTCTCTGTTACATTGTAGAATTGGAGATAAAATGCTGCACGATCTATTTCCAGATGGGCGAGGGAGTCTTCTAAGTTTTTGTTCAATGTTTTCATCTGCTGTTCAAGTAGCTCTAGTTTCTTCTCAGTTTGTTGTTCTTTTTTCTACCGCTTTTATTGACTGTTCATTTTTTTCCAGTGTTTGTTGTATTATTCCCATTCTATCGTCTAATTTCTGTATGCCATTTTTAACTTCATTTTTCATTTCACTCATCTGTTTTCATTTCATTCATCTCCGTTTTCAATTCACTGTGATTTTTAGTCATTGCCTCTTGAAGCTTGATTATAGTTTTTTGGAAGATTAGCAATGTTACCTGCATAATTTGGATATTCACCATTTTGTTTTTCCATTGTAGCCATTCCTTCTGTTGACCTTTGGGATGCTGGAGAGGCAGTCAATACCATTATTGCTGGATTTACAGTTGTCTTTTTTCTGGTTTTCAGTGACGTTGTTGTGATACTCGTCATCTCTTTTAAAATTTTATCTTGCTGTTTTATTATATTATATATATTGTCCTAAAGTGGCATCCAATATCTCAACTATTTTTATTTCAACCTATCTTCTTGCTATCAATATTCTTTTCCCCCTCTTTTGATCACAATCCTAAATTTGCTATCACTAGGCTATATAGAGTTACACTAGGTATTACTAATAATATAATATATTTGCTTCACTGTTAATTTTGTTTGTTTTTTTAGTTAGCTAATTGTTTAATTTTTTTTTAAATAGAAAAAGACAAAAATAGGAAGTCTCAATACTTATTTATACCATCAGTGCTATATCTTAAAAGTGTAATTATTTAGGTATATCACTAATGTGATTAATTCAAATAGGCATTTATCTACCGTATGTGCCGGCGTATAAGACGACTTTTTGGCCCCGAAAAACATGCCTCCAAGTGGGGGGGTCGTCTTATACGCCGGGTCATCCGCGAGGTCCCCAGATGCCGTCCAGAGCCGCGCGGAGCCGCCGCGCGGAGACTGGCCGCTTTTCCACGCATGCCTATCTTTTGCACGTTAACCAGTCGGGGCATCTGAGGTCCATACTCAACTGGAGGGCGCCGCGTTGGGGAAGCGCCCCCCCCAGCCCCGGGGCTGCCCCCTCCCTTCTTTCCCTCGCCTCCTTCCGAGCCAAGGATATCTATTCTCCATGGTGCCGCCGTTCCCTTCTCCGCATGGCCCGAGTGCCTGTTCCTTACTGCGATGATCTCAGCAGCTGCCAGCGCGCCGCCGTCTCGCCCGCTCACGGCTCTTCTTGCCCGCTGCCCGTCCAGACGCGGCCAGTCAAAAGCCGGGAGGGAGGCGAGCTCCTTCCATGGCATGGAAAAGCGGCAACTCTCCGCTTTCGCGCGCCACCCGTTTCGCCCACTCACGGCTCTTCTTGCCCATCTGGACGCGGCCAGTCAAAAGCCGGGAGGGAGGCGAGCCCCTTCCACGGCATGGAAAAGCGGCAACTCTCCGCTTTCGCGCGCCGCCCGTTTCGCCCACTCACGGCTCTTCTTGCCTGCTGCCCGTCTGGACGTGGCCAGTCAAAAGCCGGGAGGGAGGCGAGCTCCTTCCATGGCATGGAAAAGCGGCAACTCTCCGCTTTCGCGCGCCGCCCGTTTCGCCCACTCACGGCTCTTCTTGCCCGCTGCCCGTCTGGACGTGGCCAGTCAAAAGCCGGGAGGGAGGCGAGCTCCTTCCATGGCATGGAAAAGCGGCAACTCTCCGCTTTCGCGCGCCACCCGTTTCGCCCGCTCACGGCTCTTCTTGCCCGTCTGGACGCGGCCAGTCAAAAGCCGGGAGGGAGGCGAGCCCCTTCCACGGCATGGAAAAGCGGCAACTCTCCGCGGGCGAAACGGGTGGCGCGCGAAAGCGGAGAGTTGCCGCTTTTCCATGCCGTGGAAGGGGCTCACCTCCCTCCCGGCTTTTGACTGGCCGCGTCCAGGCGGGCAGCGGGCAAGAAGAGCCGCAGGCAAGAGCCGTGTGCGGGCGAAACGGGCGGCGCGCTGGCAGCTGCTGAGATCATCGCAGTAAGGAACAGGCACTCGGGCCATGCGAAGAAGGGAACGGCGGCACCATGGAGAATAGATATCCTTGGCTCGGAAGGAGGCGAGGGAAAGAAGGGAGGGGGAAGCCCCGGGGCTGGGGGGGGCGCTTCCCCAACGCGGCGCCCTCCAGTTGAGTATGGACCTCAGATGCCCCGACTGGTTGACGTGCAAAAGATAGGCATGCATGGAAAAGCGGCAAGTCTCCGCGCGGCTGTGGAGGGTTTCCTCTTTCCCCCTCTGTCTCTTCCCCCTCTGTGTGTCTGTTAGACTCTGATTCCCTCCCCCCCCGTCTTTCTACAGACACACAGAGGGAGAAGAGAGAGGGGAAAGGAGGAAACCCTCCACAGCCGCGCAGAGACTCCGGTGCCGGCAGCGGGCGGGCGGGATAACCTTCCCAGTCGACATGCTGGCCCCTCCACCTCGCCTGCACTAGCCGCAGCTTGGGTCTTCTGTCCCCTCGCTGCGGGATAACCTCCGCAACTGACATGCTGCTTCCCCGGGTGGAGGGAGGGAGAGAGGCAGACTTAGAGAGACAGAAAGAGAGAGAGGGGGAAACAGACACACACCCAGACACATACACACACACACACACACACACACACACAGAGTGACAGATGGGGGGGGGGAGGAGAGAGAGAGAGAGAAACAGAGAAGGAGAAAGAAAGAAAAAGAAAGAGGGATGGAGGGTAAGAGGGAAGGAAGGAAAGAAGGGAGGGAGGGGGAAGGAGGCAATGGAAGGAAGGAAAGGAAAGGAATGGAGAGGAATGGAGAGGAATGGAAAGGAAAGGAAGGGAATCCAGAAGTGGAGGGCCTGGTTGCCAAGGGGAACGGGGAAGCATCCCTCCTCCCCCCCCCCGCCCGGCACCAGCAGCGTGGGAGCTGGACAGTAAGCAGGCAAGCGATCTTGTCGCTGTCGTGCCCAAGCAGGTGCCTCTGCTGCTGCTGCTCCCCTCTCCGCCTCACCCCTTGCCAAACCCTGGTAATATGGTGGAAGAGGGGGGGAGGGAAAGGAGGAAGGGTGGGTGAGTTGCTTTCCCGGGAAGCTGGTGGCAGGGGCTTTTCCTATGTGGCCTTGGATCGCTCTTTTCCACCCACCCCCCTCCTCACCGTTTCTCTGCCTGCTCTGCACCTTTTCCCCAAGAAATCGGTAGAATCAGGGTGATGTAGCCTGTGGAGAGATTAATTTGCCGGGAGTTTGAAGTATTGGGTGATGAGGGACGGATTGAAACAAATTTCAGTCATTGTATTGTTGATATTTGTCCAGCAGTCAAACGTTTTATTTGGTGTGTGGAAGGTGTGCAGAAGAGGGGGTAGTCTTATACGGGGAGTATATAACAAACTCTATATTTTGAGTGGAAATGATGGGGGGTCGTCTTATACGCCCAGTCGTCTTATACGCCGGCAAATACGGTATATAAATAAAAATTTAAAATAGTTTGTGCAAAGCCACTAATCTCAGAAAGTACTGCACCGATTTGCAGCAACTTTTCACACAATGTTACCAAGAACTTCTAAAGCAATCATATGTAGTTTGTGTGGCTGGCACACTTGTGCCATGTGCAAGCAGCACAAATGTAAAAGGTACACACTTCTCAGGTTCCCTTAAGCTCCTCCCACCCGGCTGCTTCTTATGATGCATCACGCACACACCCCTCACATTTCCAACGGTCTATTCCTCAGCAACTGACTAAGCCTTCAACGTTCCCTCACACATGGCACTCTCTCATGTGGCCCATTTTTGGTCCCAGGAGGCTTCAGGCAGGCCTACTAGACCCAAAACAAGGCGCGGGGGTGGCACACTCCCAGGTGGCCCATTTTTGGTCCCAGGAGGCTTCAGTCAAGTCTACTAGGCCCAAAACAAGGTGTGAGGATGGCACACTCCCAGGTGGCCCATTTTTGGTCCCAGGGGGCTGCATGGGGGCCTACTAGGCCCAAAGCTAGGAATGGCATGTGGCACACTCCAATTTGGCCCATTTTTGGTGCCAGGAGGCTGCATAGTAGGTAGAGGGATAGAGAGAGAGGGAGGGAAAAACACAGCAGGTAGGTAGGTAGGTAAAGGGATAGAGATAGGGAAAAATACAGTAGGTAGGTAGATAGATAGAGGGATAGAGAGAGGGGGGAAATGCAGTAGGAAGGTAGGTAGAGGGATAAAGAGAGAGGGAAAAATACAGTAGGTAGGTAGGTAAGTAGGTAGAGGGTGAGAGAGAGAGAAAATACAGTAGGTAGAGGGATAGAGAGGGAGAAATATTAGGTAGGTAGGTAGGTAGGTAGGTAGGTAGGTAGGTAGGTAGGGAGAGAGAGAGAGAGAGAGAGAGAGAAAGAGAGAGAGAGAGAGAGAGAGAAATATAGTAGGTAGGTGGTTGTGTGTACGTGTTTGTGTGTGCAGGTGTAGATCTACACACAGATTGGTTGGCCATTTAATCAGACTGGGCCACAGCAATGCGTGGCCGGGTACAGCTAGTAACTTTATAAATATACATAAAAATATCCACAAACTTTCCACATATTTGTTTATAAATATAAATATAGATATAAATACTTGTTTATCAGTATTGTAAATATTATATATAAATATCGTATATAATTTTAACTTAATTGTTTAAATTCTATTTATCATAACCTACAAAATTTTCTTATATATATCTTCCAATAAGTATTTCACCTATTAATACAGTCAATTCATTCAACACCTTTTCTTTTACTTTTTTTTTTAAGTTCTGGATTGAATTATTTTTTTCTTCAGTCTTCGCAAAATTGTCCACACTCTTCTGCTCTAAATAGTTCAAGGTAGTTTCAGCATAGCAGTTGCAATCAGCCTCTTCCCCTTCTGTTTTGCTGTCCTCTTCTTTTTCCTAAGTATCTATATCCTATCAGCCAGCCGCCGCCTCCAAGCACAGTTTTCCAAGACCTCCCTCTCGGTTTCTTTCCACTTGAGTTGGTATGTCTTAGAGTCAGTTCGTGTTCTTTTTTGTTGTCTCTCATCCCAATCACTCACTTAACACCAGTTAGCTCTTTTGGGCTGGTCTTTTGTCTCTAAAAGCTGCTCTAGCCTCTGCTAAGTTGCTATAGGGCTCTCTAGAGACTCACAGCTTTGCCCGTTCTTCTCTGTGATCCTCCTTTTCTGCCAACGCTCACCGCTGTTTCCACTCGCAAGCCAATCCACTAATCCTCTCGATGTCACAATAAGTTGATTAAAGTTAAAGGGGAAGGAAGTTGATTCTTCCTTCCCCTTTTAGATAGCTTGTTGAGACTTCAGGTCCGCCATTGAAACAAGGCAGATGCTGACCTAGCTATCTGCGGGATCGGATCCTGCCTCATACATCCTCACGGCCGATTCGCTCCCACAGAGAGGGACTTCTCCGGGTGCCGTCCACTAGACTTTGTCAGCGGGCGACACCCAGGGGAAGGGCTCTCTCTGTGGCGGGCCCAGCCCTCTGGAACGACCTTCCCCCCGACATTAGAATGACCACGGACTTCTGCTCCTTCCTTTTCTGCTTGGCCGGCCTAGGGTAGTCTCTCTTCTATGGGGTTTTTAGCTACTTATAATTGGGAATTTTAGTATTTTAATGGAGAATTTTTTAGCACAGGTATATGTTTAATTTATTTTTAATGTATTTGTATATTTATTGTTTTATTTTTCCCTGTGCACCGCTCCGAGTCCCTATGGGGAGAGGGAGCGGTCTACAAATTAAAATTATTATTATTATTATTATTATTATTGCATGCTGGATTAAAAAGGTATCCCCATATCGTAGCAGGTGGTCGCCCTCTGCCTCGTTACTCCTAAAGTTTCCTATTCCTCCATGTCTTTCTCCAAGACCAGCGCACCCCCGCAGGGGTCCTCCAAATGTGTAGATTGAGATAAGAAGTCAGAGCCCTGGTTTCTTCCCCACACTCATCTCAACGTCACCACCGGACGTCCAGCTACATACCTTTGAAATAGGAAATAAACTGAGGAATGTTTGAACAGTAATGCATTAAAAACAGTAGATTTACTGCTCTACATCTGTAAATGCTATGTGGACGATACTTACAGTCTCTGTTTTGAGAACTTAAGGGAAGTGGAGTACTATGCCATTCTGAGAGTTTCTAAATACTTCTTCCTCATTCCCATTGAATGCTAGAATATAAATAGCTCCTATACCTAATGCACTGTATATAGTCATTTAAAGTGCATAGGTTCATATGTACAATTACTTTTAGAGCTTTCCAAACCCATAGAATAGCATGTGCCAATCCACATCTGAGGAGTTTGGTAAAGATGAAACCGGTCACATGTGATGAGTCCTGGTAGTCAATGTGACTGAAATGTCACATAGGATATGCATTGTGTAAAAATGTAAAGGGTGGGGGGAGCAAGACAATGGAAGTTATTTTAAATGTTTGTCACTTATGTAAAAGCTACTCCATGCCAACCAAGACAATAGAATAAAGATAAGTTAGATTAGCACAATGGAGGGCATTATATTGTCAATATTAGGGCAATATCACATGTGCAACAGGCTAATTAACTTAAAATTGGGGGACAAACATGTATGCGCTAATATGAAAATTTTTCCATACTTTCATTAATTAACATGTTAACATGTTCTTGGATATAGTTTCATTTTTTATTTCAATATTATGGTTGTCTTGCATGTGTGCTTCTCTGCAAAGATCTATATTTTTAAATATAATGGCTATCAATCCTCTAATCCTTAAAAAGAATAAAGTCCTTATTTTCTGCTTTTTCTGGCCATCAAGAAGCATCCTGATTCGTACAAGATATACTATAAGCATAGATTCCGGATATATCCTTCTTGGGGAAGACACTTGGAAGTTGGCCGATTAAAACAAATATGTCGAGATAAAGTAATTGAGGATGAAAATATAGGAAGTATAGTAAATTGGTTAAGAGCATTAGAAATTGAGAGCAGAAAAAAAGAAATAATTGAAAAATTGGAGTTGAATTGGTTTGAAAAAATACAGGTAGAAAAATGGTCTACGGAAGTAAGGGGAACATGTAAAATAGGCAGAAGTAAAACTGAATTTGAAAGTTTAGTATCTCAAATTATCAAGGATGAAATTGGGTTAAAGGGACTCGTTGGTAAGATATATAAGATTATAAACTTTGATGGAAATCCACAAATGGTAATTAAGACGAATTGGGAGGAAGAATTTAAGATTAAAATATTAGACTCGGATTGGAATGTGAATTGGAAAAGTCGAATTATGAGGATTATGTCTATAAGGATTAAAGAGCACAACTTTAAGGTTGTTTGGAAATGGTATTGGACTCCATTAAGGTTATCATTGATGGACAAAAAAATCAGTAATAAATGTTGGAGATGTAATATGGAAGTGGGAACTTATGAACATATGTGGTATAAATGTGAAAAAATTAAAAAGTTTTGGCAACAATTGGAGGAAATGATGTTTGAAATGATGAAGAAAAGAATAACTTTGAGATCAGAAACTATATTATTACTGATAATTAAGGAATTAGAATTAACAAAATATGAGAAAGAACTGATTAGAATTATGATTATAATGGGTAGAATTATAGCAAGATACTGGAAAATAGAGGTAAATATTAAAATAGAAGAGTGGTATTGTGAAACGTGGAAATTAGCCTTAAATGATAAAATGACTTGTGATATTAAATTCAGAGAGGGGGTCTATAAAAAAGACATTTTCTGGAAGATTTGGAACCCATTTGTGGACTATGAACTTGGAACTTTGGATGCCTCGACACCTATACCCAGGGAACGCGGATTTTGGAGATCTTAAAGACAATTGAAGATATCCAAAGAACCAACTCTTGCTTTCGTTTTGTATAGCACTGGGTGGATTATTGTTTAAAAAAAAGTAAATTTTATGTGTAGATGTATAATTTGTGGAAAATTATAATAAAAATAATAATTAAAAAAAATATATACTATAAACATAGATTGGGTTCATCAATCTTAAATGCCTCTTTCAACTATTTCTATTATTACATTTTGGTCCTTCCCTTCTTATTAAGTTAGAATCATCTGACAGTTGTTAGATTCATCTGTCCTTACTGCCATCCTCAAGTGATTCAGCAGTGAGGAAGTCCATTCCAGGCTTCCTTTTTTGCCTCTGAATGGCTTGAGGACTGCTCAGTGACTAAAAAGGAGGCACAGAGGTTCGCATGCACCATTCTGGGCCTCCTTCCTCATTACTGAACCGCTTTGGCTGGCTTTGGGGAGGAAAAAGGAGGCACGGATGCCCACACAATACACCCAGGCCTCCTTCCTTGCCACTGAACCGCTTGAGAACAAATTCGGTGGTAAAAAAGCAGGCGCATAGGGCCATGCGCGCACCCCTGGACCCCTCTTCTCACTGGCACTTGAGGATTGCGTCCCAGTAGGCTTCTGCAACCCATTTGCAAAAAGCCTCTGCCAGTAGGAACAGAGCTTTGGAGGGAGGCATCCACCCCTCCCAAATTTTGCTGGTGCTGACAAAGACTTTTTGCAAAGGGCTGAAGCTTATAGTATCCCTGCAGGCTTCAGCAAGGAAATGGCAAATAGAGGGAAGGCTGAAGAACTGAAGCCTTCCCTCCATTTGCAAACATCTAGGTTTCAATTTGCAGATAAAAGAGGCCTAAAGTGGGGGATCATAGTATAGTCTTTATTGTCATTTTACAAAATAAATACAACGAAATTTAGCCTCACTGGTGCAAAATTATAGTGGAAACGAAAAAAGAAAGAAAAAGAAAAACTAGCACAACTGTGCCACTCATCTTGCATAATTTTGTGGTATGTTAGGTCTCTGTTCTCTATGATAGCATGAAGCAATAAAGTAGGCAAAGAATCTGTGACAGAGAGATCTTTGCAAGGTGAGTCTCCACAAGCGAAGTGCCTGTGAAGAATCAGGGAGTGGGGTGGAGATAGACAGGGTGAATACTGCAGAGCCTCTGCGTGTTTAGTCCCAGCTTTTACAGAAGCAAGAAACAGACTCCCTGCAAAGAAAAACCCCTCTTTAAAGACACATTGGGAATTAACTGCATTCACCAACAGAAAGTCCAGGCAAGAGTCTGAAAAAGAGTTAACTGAAGTAATAGTCCTTCGAAATACACATGGAGAAACTTTATAGAAATACGAACTGTTGTCTGCTACAACCACCCCTCCCTTTTCCTCCTTTTTATTTCCCAACCAGGGAGGGGCCATTCAGCATCCACATTTGTTTTGCTTCCCGAGCTGACTCATTGTCCTCCATTGTTCACCTCTTCTATCTGCTGTGTGTGCGCGCATCTGAAACAGGTCCCAGCTGTTCCTCCTCCTCACTCATCTGCCTCTCCAGTGCCTGGAAAATGCCAGATCTTTGTGTCTGATGCTGCTCTATCTTTGTGTATGATGCTGAGCATCTATCAGAGCCTTCCCCAGGGACCAGAACTGGCCGAAGTTCTTCCTCATCATCTGAATCTGCTGCCAGCTCTGCTGGTAGGCCACAACAGTGCAGTCATTTGTAAGGGTGAACAACTGCCATGGAGTTGGAACTGACCGTTGGCTTACCTGAACGGTCCTTCTCGGAGCGCTGAGGGAGAGTCCAAGGATGGGTAAATTCAGCCTTTCTGCCCTAGGACTGAGTAACAATTTTATTGACCATGCCTCCTTTGCCTCTCTGTGGTCAGTTTTAAAAACGAATGTCTCTCATGGAACAGGACGTCCGGTAGACGAATAATAAGCTAAACCACCTGGACCTGACTTAAACCCTGGGCGGGTCTTGGACTCTCCCGCAGCGCTCCAAGAAGGACCGTTCAAGTACGCCAATGGTCATTCTCTATAGCACTGCTTGGAGAGTCCAAAGATGGGATATACCCAAGCTATCTTGTCTCAGGGAGGGAAGAATTAGTGTCAGGTACGACCGGAGCCGAGGCAACTTGCTGCAACACCCTTCTTCCGAAGGAAGCTTCGGCTGAGGCAAAGGAGTCAATTTTGTAGTTCCTAATGAAGGCAGTGGGGGATGCCCACATCGATGCCCTGCAAATGTCCAAGATAGAGGCCTGGGTCGCCCAAGCAACCGTAGTCACGACACTTCTGGTGGAATGAGCCATCACTCTGCCTGGAACAGGCCTGCCCTGGTGTTCGTAAGTCATCTTGATGCATGCCCGTAACCAACGACTGATGGTCGATGATGAGACCTTGCGGCCCAGCGATCCAGGTTGAAATGCAACAAAAAAGGATTCAGTACGCCTGAAGTCTTTAGTCCTCTTGACATAAATACGTATGGCATGCATAACGTCCAACTTATGCCAAGCACGTTCCCTAGGGTGTCTGGGATCTGGACAAAATAACCTCCTAAGTTCTGTGGATGTGAGAATTCACTTTTGGAATAAAGGAAGGGTCCAATCTCAAAATGACCCAGTCTGCATGGATTATACACAGTTCCTCCCTGACCAAGAGAGCCGGCAGCTCGGAAACCCTTCTAGCTGAGGTAATTGCCACTAGGAAGGCAGTTTTTAAAGTCAAGTGGCGAAAGGATACCGTGCGCATGGGTTCAAAGGGGGCAGAGGTCAAGGCTCTCAGCACATATGGCAAGTCCCAGGAAGGATATCTGTGAATGGTATGAGGGCGGATGTTAGAGGTGCCCTTCAAAAAGCTCTTGACCTGGAGGTGCTTACTCAGGGACTGCTGAGCTCCAGCCGCCAAGATGGTGGACAAGGCAGCCATCTGGTGATGGAGAGTGTTGGGTGCCAACCCCTTATCTAATCCCTCCTGGAGAAAATTGAGTAGCTGCGGAATGGATGCCGACACCTCTGCAATACCCCTGGCCCCGCACCAGGTAGAAAAGGCGAGCCACGTCACTTCGTAAATGTGATTCGTGGATGGGCACCTGGACACCTGGATGGTTTCTATGACCTTGTCAGATAGGAGCTGTTTCCTCAGGAGCTCCCCCTCAAGTGTCAAACGGCTAGTTGGAGCCACTGGGGGTCCGGATGGGAAATGGCCCCCTGGCAGAGGGAGATCTGTTCCTGAGGAATTCTCCATGGGCGCTCTATGGACAGGCTGACAAGGTCCGCAAACCACGACCTCCTGGGCTAATGAGGAGCCACCAGGAGGATCTTCGCCCCCTCCCCCAGAATCTTGGAGATGACCTGTGGGATCAGTGGCAGGGGAGGAAATGCATACATGAGTCCCTGAGGCCACTTGCACCTAAGAGCGTCCGTCCCCTCCGCCTAAGGGGAATGGTAGCGGGAATAGAACTGTGGAAGCTGGGCATTGGCCCTCATGGCAAACAGGTCGACCAGAAGCTGGCCGAACCTCTGAATTATTTGTTGGAACAAGGCTGGGTGCAGCTGCCACTCCGAGTTGTCTAATGCCTGGTGACTTAGCCAGTCCACTTCCACGTTGCTGCTTTTGGATATGTGGTCGGCCCTGATGGACACCAGATGATGCTCCGCCTACTGACCCAGGGTCTCCGTCTCCTCCATGAGCTTCCTGGAACGTGTGCCCCCTTGCCGGTATATGTGGGCCTTTGTTGCAATGTGGTCCGTCATCAATAGCACATGTCGACCCACCAGGAGAGACGCAAACCTGCGGAAGGCAAGTCTGGCCACCCTCAGCTCCAGCCAGTTGATATCCCTTGTGTCAGCTGGCCCTGGCAATGCGCCCCCCCACCCCTGGAGGCTGGCATCCGAGGTGACAACAACGCACTCGGGCTCCTTGAAGAGGGACCCCTTCGTGACCAGCATCAAATGCCACCACCTGAGGGAACAGCAGACAGACTAAGGAAGGGAAAGTCGTCTCTTTGAGTTGCTGGTCTTGGCCCTCTGCATCGGTAGCAAGAACCATTGCAGTCCCCTGGCATGAAGCCTCGCCCAGGGAACTATCTTGATGCAGGAGATCATGATGCCCAGCAGCTGGGAAAGCTGGACAATCGGAATCAAGGCGGTGCGTTGACAGATTTGAAGTCTGGATTTGAGATTCCTCAGGCGCTCTGGAGACAGGAACACCTGGCACGACAGAGAGTCTATGATCGCCCCCAGGTGTTGCAATCGTGTGGTGGGCGTCAGATGGTTCTTTTCCTGGTTGACCCTGAACCCGTGTTGTTGTAGGGTGTGTACGGTGAGGTGAACGTCCCTCACAGCCTGTCGATGACTTGGCGACAATATGACGATGTCGTCAAGGTAACAAGCCAGACGCACCATACGAGCCTAAAGATGAGCCGCCAAGGCCGCCAAAATCTTCGTGAATGTCCTGGGAGCTGACAACAGACTGGAGGGAAGGGCCCGGTACTGGTAGTGTCTCCCGTCGAAATAAAACCGCAGAAACTTGCGGTGCGCCTGATGGATGGGAATGTGGAGGTAGGCCTCCTTCAGGTCTATGCTGGTAAGTAGGTCCCCTTGCTTTATGCAGTCCAGGATCGAATGTAGGGACTGCATCTTGAACTGCTTGTAGGCCAGATGAAACTTCAAGTGTTTTAACTCCAAGACGGCCCTGACCCCGCCTGAGCTCTTGGGAACCAGGAAGAGGATGGAGTAAAAACCCCTCCCCTCCTGACCGGGTGGTACGGGCTCTAGGGCGTTTATATCGAGGAGGTGATCTATTTCTGACTGTATAAGGGCTCTTTTCTGATGGTTTCTGGGTAGGGGCAACGGACGAAGGTCCGCGAGAGAAGGGACAAAAACTCTAGGAGCAGGCCGTTCCTTACGGTGTTGCGTATCCACGAATCCGTGGTTATCTCCTTCCATCGGTCTGCAAACAGTTGCAGGCAGCCCCCGATGGGAGGTATCCCCTGCTGGTCACTTTCCCTGCTTAAAGTGGCAGGAATTGGAACCGCCACAAAAGGGCTTCCGGAAGGAACCCTGCAGCTGCCTATTCTGGGACCCAAAGTTTGACCTGTCTTGGTTCCTATCCGTAGACTGGGAATAAGATCTCTGATAAGAATAGGACATGGAAGGCTGGTTATTATCTGGGGCACGAAAGGGCCGCCTTCTGAAAGATCCCGATCCCTTCTTGCCCTACTTCTTAAGTGTGGCCGGAAGGATCTTCCTCTTATCCTTCATCTCAATAAGGAATTTCTCCAGTGAATCCCCAAAGAGATTCCCTCCCTTAAATGGGGCCGAAGCAAGCTTCCATTTTGCCTTCATGTCCGCCTGCCAGTGGCGAAGCCAAAGCAGGCGGCATGAAGTCACATTGGAGGCTAAAGCGCGTGAAGCAGATTTAGCAGGCTTCAAGGATGCGTCCGCCGGGTACTCCACCGCCGTGATGATCTTGGTAAGATCATGGCACAAACGAGAGTCTGCTGAGGGAGGATTGGCCCTGAACCTCCGTAACCTGAGCAAGGAGTCCCTAGTGAAGAATGAGGCGATAGTGGAGGCTCTGATCGCCCAGGCAGCCACTTGGTGTGTCTTGTGGCCTGCCTTTTCCGCCCTGTTATCTACCGTTTTCTGGCCCTCCAATAAGTCCGCTGAAAGAGAAGAATTAGAGGTGAGGGATACAACAGGTGCATCCACCTCCGGCAATTTAAGAATGTCTTCCAGTTTTGATTCCAAGGCGTACAGCGTCTTGTCACCCCCACTGGGATTGGTCAGGGTCCGCCCTGGCCAATCATGACATCAGCAATTTAATTTAATTTATTTTTAATATCCTGTATTTATTGTTTTTTACATTTTATTCCTTTCCTGTGCGCCGCCCTGAGTCCAATCCGGAGATAGGTGCAGGATATAAATTTGATAAATAAAATAAATAAATAAAGCAGGGTCTCGTCAGAAAGCGCACAAAGTTTTTGCACCTTTCCTGCAATTTGTGCGCGTCGGGTGTCCAAAATGACGGTCGCGACGCCACGCTGCCACCCAAAACACCGCCGCCGCCTGCAAAGCCTCCCAGAGAGCGGCAAAGCTTTCGTGCCGCCGGAGAACCGCCACGCGTGCCAGGGGGAGAAAACGCTGCCCGCCGAAAGCCCCAGTCACCACGAGGCTTCCGTAAGGCAGCCTGGCGCGCAGGAAGCCTCCTGCCATCCCTGCACCTGCCAGCAGCTCAATCAAATCAATCAATCAATAATTTACTTATATACCGCGTCCTCTCCCCAAGGGGACTCAGAGCGGTGCACAGGGAAAAATTAAAACAACATAATATATATATATGAATAAATACAATAAAAACCGATTAAATCAACTGTCCCTGCCCTAAAATCCCCATTTTTAAAATTAACATTCCCTAACCCCTGAGGTAGAGACTAACCTAGGCCGGCCAGCAGAAAAAGTGAGTTTTTAATTTCTGACGGAAGGAGCGGAGGTCCGTAGTTGTTCTAATGTCGGGGGGAAGGTCGTTCCAGAGGGCTGGGCCCGCCACAGAGAAGGCCCTTCCCCTGGGCGTCGCCCGCTGACAAAGTCTAGTGGACGGCACCCGGAGAAGTCCCTCTCTGTGGGAGCGAATCGGCCGGGAAGATGTATGGGACAGAATCCGATCCCGCAGATAACTAGGTCCCGAGCCATGGAGCGCTTTAAAGATGAGAACTAGCACCTTGAAGCGCACCCGAAAGACGACAGGTAGCCAGTGCAGCTCGCGCAAGAGCGATGTTACATGGGTATACCTTGCGGTACCCATTATTGCCTGCGCGGCTGCATTCTGGACCAGCTGAAGTCTTCGGGTGCATCTCAAGGGGAGCCCCATGTAGAGAGAGTTACAATGGTCCAGTCGGGATGTCACGAGAGCATGAGTGACTGTGCGAAGGGCGTCCCGATCCAATAGGGGGCGCAACTGGCGAACCAGGCGGACCTGGTAAAACGCCCTCCTGGCCACGGCTGTCACTTGGTCTTCCATGGACAGCCGGGCATCCAGGAGGACACCCAAGTTGCGCGCCCCATCCACAGGGGCAAGATGTTCGCCCCCTATGGCCAGCGATGGAATCAGCTGGTTGAATCGGGCATCCGGAAACCACAGCCACTCGGTCTTGGTCGGGTTGAGTCTGAGTCCGTTACTTCCCATCCAGATCCGTACGGCTTCCAGGCACTAACACAGCACCGCTACGGCATCGTTGGGGTGGTTTGGGGTAGATATATACAGCTGAGTATCATCAGCGTAGAGATGGTACTCTACCCCAAAGCCACGGATGATCTCACCCAGCGGCTTCATATATGTGTTGAACAGGAGAGGCGAGAGGACCGACCCCTGAGGCACCCCACATGTGAGGGGTCTCGAGCTCAACCTCTGCTCTCCTGCCAACACAAATTGCGATCGGCCAGAGAGGTAGGAGGAGAACCACCGTAAAACGGTGCCTCCCACCCCCAACCCCTCCAGCTGATGCAATAGGATACCATGGTCGATGGTATCGAAAGCCGCCGAGAGGTCTAATAGGACCAGGATGGAGGAGCAACCCCCATCTCTGGCCCTCCAGAGATCATCAACCAACGCGACCAATGCCGTCTCGGTGCTATGCCCGGGCCGAAAGCCGGACTGGCGCGGGCCTAGATAATCAACTTCCTCCAGGTGACGGGGAAACTGTTGTGCCACCACACTCTCAACAACCTTCGCCAAAAAGGGAAGGTTGGAGACTGGACGATAGTTGGTTAATAAAGCTGGATCCAAAGAGGGCTTCTTAAGGAGGGGCCTCACCATAGCCTCTTTTAGGGAAGCAGGCAAGGAACCCTCGCTTAAGGATGCGTTGACAACCTCTTGGAGCCAGCCTCGTGTCACCTCCCAGGATGCCAGTACAAGCCAGGAGGGACACGGGTCCAATAAACATGTGGTGGCTCGCAGTCGCCCACGTAACCTGTCCATATCCTCGGAAGTAACGGAGTCAAACTCCTCCCAAACAAGATCTGTCTCGTGGCATCCCACTGGGCCATCAATGGAGGCTAACTCATTCTGTATCTGAGCGATTTTCTCCTGCAGAAAAATCACAAATTCCTCTGCTCTACCCTGTAGCGGGGCTTCCCGCACTCTCTGTTGAAGGAGGGAGCGGGTCACCCTAAACAGGGCGGCAGGGCGGTTTTCTGCGGATGCTATGAGAGTGGCACAATGATGACGTTTGGCCACTCTCAGCGCCGCAATGTAAGTCCGTAAATGGGCTCTTACCTGTGTCCGGTCAGATTCAGAACGGGTAGACCTCCATCTTCTCTCTAGGCATCTCTTGTGGCGTTTCATCACCCTCAGCTCCTCGGTAAACCAAGGAGCCAGGGTGGCTCGCCGCTGCAAGAGAGGCCGCAAGGGCGCGACCCGATCCAAGGCTCCCGTGGTCGCAATATTCCATGCGGCCACGAGGTCCTCCATCGGGGCAAGGGTCAGGGGTACAGGAAGTGGCCCAAGCGCCGTCTGGAACCCATCAGGGTCCATCAGGCGCCTGGGGCGGAACCAAATAGGTGACTCAGGTTCCGCCTCCCCGCGGTGAGGGGCAGCGGTTGGAAAGTCAAGCCGGAGAAGTGAGTGGTCTGTCCATGACAAGGGCGTGATGACTATATCCCCTATACCCAGATCACTCTTCCATTGTCCTGAGACAAAGATGAGATACGGTGTATGTCCACCCTCGTGAGTGGGGCCTTGAATTAGTTGGGTCAGGTCCATGGCCATCATGGAAGCCATGAACTTCCGAGCTACCCCGGATGATTCACCCGCCGATGGCAGATTAAAGTCCCCCATGACTAAAAGTCTGGGGGTCTCAACTGCCATCGTAGCGATCACCTCGAGGAGCTCGGGCAGGGCTGCTGTTACATAGCGGGGAGCCAGGTATACAACTAGCAAGCCCAACTGCCTCCCTAGGCCCCACTTCACGCAGAGGGACTCACAACCGGTAGTCTGTGGCACAATGGTCTCTCTCGGCTCCAGACCTTCCCTAATAATAACCGCTACCCCACCACCCCTGCCTAGGGCCCGAGGCTGATGAAAAGCGCGGTAACCTGGTGGGCACATTTCAACGAGGGGGAGTCCTCCCTCGTGGCCCAACCAGGTCTCCGCAATTCCTACCAGGTCCGGCTCCCCCTCTGACACGAGGTCATGGATGAGGAGGGCTTTGTTGACCACGGACCTGGCATTGCAAAACATCAGCCGTAGGCCCTGGCTCTGTACTCCCTGACCACCTAGCCTGCGGGGGTTGTGGCACTTGACTGTTTGTAACCATCGGCCTCGTGCCCCCAACCGGGAGGATAGAACTTGTCTCCCATTGGATCTGCCTCTCCCTGCCGCCCTCTCGATGGGTAGGCCCTCCATGGAAACGACCCCTGTATCCCCCCTCTTAGCGGAACCATCCGCCTCCCTCCGTCGTCTGCTGGCTCGGCCCGTTCCCTTCTTGCTAGTCTCAACCTGTCTATACCCTCCCCCCTCCCTGGTACCCCCTAAAATAGACAACAGTTTTTTTACTAAAAAACCCCTACACCTGCGCTTTCGCCACTTCTCCTGACTTACTAGTCCCTCATCAAAGTGTGCCCTTGATAACACAGCGGGCCATACCTGCGAGAGGGGGGACTC
The DNA here is from genome assembly GCA_039707465.1 of Rhabdophis nuchalis. Lineage (NCBI taxonomy): Eukaryota > Metazoa > Chordata > Lepidosauria > Squamata > Natricidae > Rhabdophis > Rhabdophis nuchalis. The sequence continues at coordinate 97,985,730 of CM077647.1, forward strand.
TCACAGCGAGAGAAGGCAGGCCCTTGAGTACATGCTAGGTAATACAGAGACCACGCTGGATAAAAGGTTAAGATATTAAATGTGGTGCAAAAAGATGGTTATAAATAAATAAATATACATATATAAATATATAAACATATGAATATTAAATATATAAAATAGTCCAGTAGGGTAATTCGGCTGATTAAAATTCGATAGATAAAATTCGGGCCATGTGCAGTATAAACGGGAGATGCTATAGATGAAATAAATAATATAGATGGTAAAGACATATAAAGTCCACAGTCCAAAATCCTCCAGCCCAACGGATAGTATCCCTGGTGAAGCCCCTCGGTGAGGTCCCTGGGGGTCCATGCTCGTCCTAACTCTGCTTCTCCAGCCTGGCTCCAGCCTGGCTCCGGCCTCCAGTCAGGCATTTCGACCCCTCCTCGCCTCTACTCGGCCTGCGCTTTGGCCTCACCTCCTACGGTCTTCTACATGGCCTCTGCTCTGCCTCCGCCAGGCCTCTGGTCTTCCAGCCAGACCTCTGGTCCTCCGCCAGGCCTCTGGTCTTCCAGCCACCCTCAGGCCTCGGTTAACATTCAGCCACTCAGCCACCTCCGTCAGGGCTCCCTCCAGGGTTCCGCTCGGCCCCCGTTTCTCCATGCCGCCCTCGCCCGGCATCCGTTCCTCGACCCACTCCCGAATGACCGGCCTCCGCTCCTCCCGTTCACCTCAGGGGCTCCTCCGGCCATTCAGGGGGGTCCTCCGGGCTCCCAGGCATCCTCCATGCTCCAACCTTTCCAGCCCCTCGGCCTCTGACGCCCGGCTCCCCGTAGATATCATCGGCTCGGCGTCCAGGCTCGGGCCTCGGCCTCCTCGGCGTTCTCTTCCGCCCTCTCTCCTTCCGCCCGGCGTCTTCTCCTCGACCGGGCTCACTCGGCCAGACCCGCAGCGCTGAAAAAACCCACCCGTGCGGCCCCAACTAGGCACGATCGCAAGCCCAGGTGGTCCTCCTACCAGTCCCGACCCCCAAAGCTGGAAATGGGGTCGGGTAGCACCTCCTTTCCATCAGCGGGCCTCCGCGGCCCGCACGGGACTCAAAGGCGGGCGCCATCTTTTCGCGCATGCGCAGCCGGACAGGTGGTTGCTCCAACGAGCCACTGCTTGCAACTAGCAGCGCCCAAAGAGCCCCAGACAGGCACCTCAGTTACAAGAAATTACAATCCAGCTAACAATTCCTAACTGAACTAAAGGAAAAGAAGGTACAAAACTAAGAAACCTAGTCTAAGCTTTTGGAGAGTTCCAGGATGAGGAAATTCAGCCTTTTAGCCAAATTAAAGGAGAACTCTCCAACCTAAGTCCTTACGGGTGGACTTAGTTTTTAAAACTAACCACAGAGAGGCAAAGAATAATTACTCAGTCCTAGGGCAGAGCGGCTGAATTTACCTATCCTTGGACTCTCCAAGCAGCGCTATGAATGCTATGGCAGTGATAGCTAACCATTTTGTTGTCACATGCTGAAAGTGCACACATGCCCACAGCCATAATGTAATGCATGTGCAACACCCTCCGCATGCTTCTCCCTGTGAACATATGTGTGTGACCACTCCCACTCTCCTCCCCTCATGCATGCACGTGTGATCCCTCCCCCCACATGCCTAGCATTTTGGATCTAGCAGGCCTTCCTGAAGCCTCCTGGGACCAAAAACAGGGCACGGGAGACACCACACTCCCCGCACTCCCCCACTCCCTCTGCATGCACATGTGACCCCTGCTCATGCACACCACCCCCATGCATGTGCGGCAGATCTGAAAATCAGCCAGCATGTGCATGTGTGCGCGGTGTAGCTGAGTTGGGGTGACAGCTCATGTGCCAGCAGAGAAGGCTCTGCGAGTTACCTATAGGTTCACCAACATGGTGCTAGGGCTGCTTATTACTTAACTTTAAACGTCCACTAAGGGAACACTCGTAACCCGAGAATACCTGTATTATAACTACTTTCTTTTTGAATGTTCTAATAGTTTGGGCTGATGCTGGTTGGAATGCACAGCCCTGAAGTATCCCAATGACAAGCACCTTATTGATCAAAATCAGTATTTTACATTGTACCAGAAAATAAAATAGGATTCAATGCAGAACCCACATAATTGGTGTCAATGCTTTCAACAGTGAGACCTAATAAGCATGTGGACTGCTGTATTCATCACAGTTTCTAAATAGTCTTTAAGAGTAGTTTATTAAATCACATCACAATAGTCTAATTGAATGGTAACATGGACATCAAGGGTAGGTTTCTGCCGGCATTACTGACGGTTCTGTGCATGGGTGATTTGCGTAGTTGCCTGTAAGTAGATCTGTGCATGCTCAGAATATTAAAAACTTCAAAAAAACATGCTGTGGCAACCAGGGAACCGGTTCGGGGGCATGGCGAACCTGCTACTGTATTTGTCCCTCTCTCTATCCTACTACCGGTTCGGCAACCCAGTCACAATTTCCACTACCGTTTCACCCAAACCAGTGCAAACTGGTAGCAACCCACCTCTGAAGAACATGGATTATATAATCAGCTTCTGGCCTAGGAAAAGCTGCAAGTAGTACATGGCCATTGGACTCTCTTGGTTTAATTTCACTTCCTATTCCAGAAAGTGTGACTCCAGAAAGGCTTCCAAACCACAGAGTCAATCTTTATAGGTAGTGCCTGCCTGTTGAGAAGTTACTAGTGGGAACATGAACCAGGAAATTTTGTCTTACTTGGGTTCAGTTTCCACCTAATTCTGCCATCCATATTGTCAAAAAAAGTCAATAAAATTATTTTGCTATTATTCCCGTATTTGCTGGCAGATACATTTCCACAGACTCTCAGAAGAAGCAAATATGATATTTTTAAAAATATTCATACTTACACATGTAGTGGAGGAATGGGAGATGGATCATAATGATAACGTCCCTCATGATGCCTTGTGTCAATTGGCACTGGAGGGTGGAAAGTTGGGAAAAGATGTGGTGGATCTGAAAAAAAGAAAGTATAGATAGCGTTATTTAAAATTTTAAATATAGACTATTAAAAATATTTATATTTTACTGTTGTTTATATAATCTATATAAATAAAAATGTAAAATTGTGCAAAGCCACTAATTTCAGAAAGTACTGTACCGATCAACACCAAATTTTCATACAATGTTCCCAAGGACGTCCGATGCAATCATACATACATTTTGTGTGGCTGGCACACGTGTGTCATGTGCAAGCAGCACAAACGTAAAAGGTACTCCCTTCTCAGGTTTTCACCTCCCTGTAGCTCCTCCCAACTGGCTGCTTCTTATGATGCGTCATGCACACACCGCTTACATTTCCAACAGTTGTTTCCTCAGCAACCGAATAAGCTTCCAATGTTCCCACAGTGCATGGAGACCTATTAGGCCGAAAACTAGGCATGGGGGGTGGCACACTCCCAGGTGGCCCATTTGTGGTCCCAGGAGGCTGTATGGAGGCCTACTAGGCCGAAAAGTAGGCATGGGGGGTAGCCCATTTGTGGTCCCTGGAGGCTGTATGGACGCCTACTAGGCCCAAAACTAGGCATGGGGGGATGGCACACTCCCAGGTGGCCCATTTTTGGTCCCAGGAGGCTGCATGGTAGGTAGGTAAGTAGAGGGATAGAGAGGGGGGGAATACAGTAGGTAGGTAGGTAGAGGAATAGAGAGAGATAGGGAAAAATACAGTAGGTAGGTAGAGGGATAGAGAGAGGGGGGGAAACTACAGTAGGTAGATAAGTAGGTAGGTAGGTAGAGGGATAGAGAGAGAGGGAAAATACAGTATGTAGGTAGATAGAGGAATAAAGAGAGAAAGAGGGAAAATACAGTAGGTAGGTAGGTAGAGGGATAAAAAGGGAAATACAGTAGGTAGGTAGGAAGAGGGATAAAGAGAGAGAGGGGGGAAATACAGTAGGTAGGTAGGTAGGTAAGTAGGTAGAGGGATAGAGAGGGAGAGGGAGAAATACAGTAGGTAGGTAGGTAGTTAGGTAGTAGGATAGAGAGGAACAAATACAGTAGGTAGGTAGGTAGGTAGAGGGACAGAGAGAGAGGGAAAATACTGTAAGTAGGTAGGTAGGTAGGTAGAGGGAGAGGGGGGGAAATACAGTAGGCAGGTAGGTTAGGAGTTATACGGTAGCTGTGTGTATGTGTTTGTGTGTGCACGTGTACATCTACACACAGATTGGTTGGTCATTTAACCAGACTGGGCCCCAGCAACGTGTGGCCTGGTACAGCTAGTGTAATATAAATATGTATCAAACACTGGATTCTTTTAATGCAACATATATTTAATGCAATACATGTTGCATTAAAAAACAAGCTTTTGTATTTATATGTACTCCTTGATTAGTAACCATTTGTTTGGCAAGCATTATGACACTGTTGAAGGAGCAATGGGCTGTCAGACTCCTGAATGAAAAATAACTCTACAACAACATAATTTGATTGGTGCAATAGAATTGGATGTGTGTTAGAAGGATTCACTGAGCTAGGAATTTTTTGTTTTTCACTGTGAGTTGCATTGTGTTAGGGAGGTGCATGAAGGGAGATTTAGCCAATCTCATTGTACATATGTTGTACTCAGACAATCAAGGTTTGAAATTGAGCTGACATGACCGATGCTCCAAGTTGTGGCTGTAACAGCATCCTCACAATCACAAATCAAGCATGAATCAAGTTTACAGACCCAGAGTATATAAATCTAAATGCGATTGTTATTAAGAATCACAATATTCAGTGATTTTACGAAGTTTATTCATAAACTTCACTGCCAGTTTCAAATTTGGGGGCAATAAAGTCAATGGGGAAGCTGGCAGAAGATTGTAAATGGTGATCACATAACATTGGACTTATTAACTGTACAACATATGTTTAATAACTGAAACTGCAGCAAGTTCCATTGTAAATTGGTGGTCAGGTGACATCACACTTTATGGTCTTGGGATACTTAGTGATGGAGTTGCCATTCCCAATTACTATCATTAAGCAAGAATCACCTGTTTATGACTAATGCAATTGAACTTATTTGTGTATTTGTTTACTTTTTTATCATTTTGTATCACTCCAATTTTGATAATTGTAAGGAAAGCTACTGTTCAGGGACATAAATTATATCCCAGAACACTGCAGATCACATTCAGTAATTATAATTATTTTTCAAATTTCAGCATTATTGCTTGGGTCCTGCCAGGCTTAATTTTGGATGTTCAGATAGGACTATTTTTCATGCAATCCAGTCATGTTTACTTTGACTTGTTAGCTTCCTATGATAATAGTAAAATAGATATCATGCAGCATCTAATTTTTGTTTGGCCAAGAGGATCTTTACAAAGAATATTCTTTACTACTGAATTCTGACTCCCACATCTCATTTCATATACTTTTTACAATCTTGCAGAATTGTACGAGATATTCAGTTCTGCCAAGACAGGAGAAGTATATGACAAAGATAGCAGTTTAACTAGGTTCAATATAAATTTTATTTGTATGAACCCAAGTCAAATGCTTAAGAAACAGATTATGACTCTTTCATTTTGCCATGTCAAATGTAATATTCTTAACTGATGTTCTCTTTGTAGTACTTTAAATTGTCATAGACATGTGTAGTGTCACATCACATGGATCAGCTACTATTTTATAAGCACATCTCAAGAAATTAAAATTGAATTTTAAGGTGTTAGGAAAAAAACAATAAAATATTAGTAAAATATAATATTGTAATGTAGAGTACTTAGAAAAGCAAAATTACAGAGTAACACTGAAGAAAACCTAAAAGAATACAACTTTGGCAAGTAAGAAATTATACAAGAATATGTTACTTAAAAAATTGAAATCATGTACCATGAAAAATAAAATTTATGTTATATTGAAGATATAAATCAAACAAGTATGAAGAAAAATAGGAAACTTTTAAAGCACAAACAGTGATAAAGTAAGTTATGAGAAATGTAGTGGCCTAGCCTCCCATTAGGAGGATTGAGAGTTTAATCCTAGATAAAGATGTTTCTCTCCTAGAATGCAAAGAAAAATATCTGTTGTAATATTGGTGTGGCTTCATCCAGTCACCTTGACTCTATCCCAAATTAAGGGTAGAGGGTCATAAAAAAGGAGGAGTAATAAACTAAGTTGGAGGTTTTTAATTTCAAAAACCATATTCATGTATTTATTGCATCAAAGATAAGGTAGAACCTAGTAAGAGATATGAATCAGACTTGTTAAAACTAATTCACAGAATAAACACATAACTATTGAGAGTGAGCAAACAAATTCAAAAACATGTAAGATCATAACACCCAATTTCAAGTTAAGATAGCATTGTTATGAAATATATATTAATATTTGTAGAAACTCCTAAAGTATTTTCATACTTATAATTGTTTATGTACTTTTAATTATTACCATAAGGACCATGCAGATACGATTTTGGTGCATTTTTATTAATTGAGAACACTTTTTTTCTACTTTTGTAGATAGCACACAAAAATATTTCACCGCCATTTTCTTCCACTAAAGAGACAATTTTGGGATTTTCAGCAGTACAGAAATATTTGATTATCATTGTTCTTTTAATGATACAAAATTAAAATGTTTCGGTGGGAAGCTTATGAGAATTTTGTATGTATTGATTTTGCCTAGATTTAGATAATGAGAGAGCTTAACATTCAAATTCTGTTCCAGCTTCTTTTTTTCATACAGTTAAAAAACCCTGACCATTCCTTAGGATGTGTCACAGAAATGGTCAAATAATTGAATGAGAAATTAAAATGTCTTATGTTTTTCTCAGAAGTCCAACAATATAAAAGGTACTCAATATAGCAAAATATATTGGGAAGAATATATTAGGACAACAAACTAAAACTTTCAATATTTCAGCAGGTTTCCTAGTATCTTCACTTTGAAATAATCAAATGGCACTGAGAAATATTTTTTAATAGCAGGCACACTGAAAAATGTTTTATTTATTTAATTTTTTGCTGATGGATGTGAATTACTTTTCCTCATATTTACTATTGTATCTGTTTGGATTAAGGCTGTTCAATTTCATTATGTTTCGGTTTTTAATTTTCTGTTTGCTCATTTTTTCCTTAACACTTTGAGAAGATTGGAAAGATAAGTAATATTTTTTTTAACATTTATGCTCTCTTCTCTTTCCCTCTTTCTTCACTTTTCCCTTGCTTTTTCTTCCTCACCCTTAAATCTGCCTTCATTTAAGATTAATGTATCTTAATAAGTTGCGTTGGAGACATTGTCCGGGAATAAAAAGTTATGGGGGCCTCTGAGCCATTGGGCAGGACATGGCTCAGGACAGCCCCCAGGTCGAATGGAGAGGCATCGCATGCTAGTATCAGAGGAAGCCTGTCATCATATTGGACAAGGACTGCCTCTGACGTAAGCATGGCTTTGACAGCCATGAACGCATGCGCTTCGCGGCTGCCCCAGTGCCAGGCCGTGGATCGGTCGAGCAACCGATGCAGCGGCTCAGCTAGCGATGCCTTGTGAGGAATGAACGGTGCGTAGAAGTTTAAAAGGCTGAGGAATGCCTGCAGCTCCGCTTTAGAGGCAGGTGTGGGGGCGTTCTGGATTGCCTCGACCTTTGAGGGGGTGGGGTGAATTCCCTGGGCGTCAATCATGAAGCCCAGGAATTCGACCTGCGGCGCAGGAAAAGTACATTTGCTGCGCTTTAATTTTAAGCCCGCATCCCTGAAAATCGTGAGGATCTTCCTTAATATTTTGGCTAGTTCTGATACGCTGGATGAAGCTATCAGGACGTCGTCAAAATATGGAACGACGCCAGGGAGCCCATGGAGCAAGCACTCCATTAGGCTCTGGAAGATCCCCAGGGCTACGGAAACGCCAAATTATAAACGGAGACAACGAAAAGCCCCTTGGTGGGTGACGATGGTCTGTGCCTCAGCAGCCTCGTCATCCACCGGGAGCTGTTGATAGGCCTGCGCCATATCTAGCTTCGTGAAGATGCAGCCTCGTCCTAAAGAGTGAAGTAGGTCCTGCACTACCGGAACCGGGTATGGGTTCGCCTGAAGTCCGCGGTTGATGGTGGATTTATAGTCGGCGCATATGCGGATGGACCCATCAGGCTTAATGGGGACCACAATTGGGGTCTCCCATTTCGCCTGATCTATTGGTTCGAGCACGCCCTGCGCCACCAAGCGATCCAACTCTGCTTCAACCTTGGGCTTCAGAGCGAATGGCAGCCTGCGGGCTTTTAGGCGGATAGGAGCAACCTGAAGGTCTAGGTTCAGTGAAACAGGGGTGCACTTGTAAGTGCCAAGGCGGCCATCAAAGACGTCGCTGAACTCTTCCAGCACGTCCTTAACCGGGGAGGCGGCCGTCACGCTATGTACCCCCTGGATTGACAGGCCTAGGGCCGTAAACCAGTCTAGGCCGATGATTGCAGCTAGAGGGTTGGCCACCACCAAAACGGGTAGAGATCCGTGGAATGGCCCATAGTCCACCCGCACAACCCATTGTCCCAGGGTGGGAATTGAGGAGCCCTGATAGTCCTTAAGGACAGTCAGGGCAGGGGAGAGGTCTTTTTTACTTAGAGTAGGGCATAATTTCGAGAGCTGTGCCCACGACAAAAGAGATCTGGACGACCCAGAATCAACTTCCATAGTCACCCCCACCCCCTCCAGACAAACCACAGTCTTGAGTCGCGTACTTTCTGAGAGTTCATAGTAGACGGCTGGAGACGCTTCGGAGAGGGCAAAGCAGTCGGAAGGTTGATGTGGGTGACGATTTGCGCATTTCGGAGGAGCGGCGTGGCGCTGTTGAGGAGGCTGGGTGGCCGGAGATGGTGCGGCTGAGGAAGATGAGGCAGGAGTCGCGGCTTTGCAAACGGCGGCCAGGTGGCCCTTACGGCCGCAACGGCGACACACGGAGGATCTGAAGGGGCAGTCCGGCCTGTGATGATCTCCCCCACATCCCAAGCAAGGAGTGGGACTGGGGCGGTTGGCAGGAGAGCGCATTGCCTTGCGGCCCGTGATATGCATGCAGGCCACTTGGTCATCAGCGTCCAAGTCCTCCAAAGGGGCGAGCTCGTCCACCAGACAGGCTTTTGGAGAAGGGAAAAGAGGAGGGTGTGCACGACCCATGTCGGTTGTAGATAGCTCCGACAACTCGGCGGCGCAGGCCTCCTCTACAGCCTGCTCGAGGGTGATCACAGTCTTAGCGAGCAGGCGGCGTTTGATGTGGACATCGCGGACGCCACAAACAAATTGTTCTAGTAGTGATTCCTCCAAGAAGGTGGCAGGAAATTCGCAGGGGATCCCTGTCGCTCGCAGCACCTGGAGGAATTCGGCGATGGATTGGGCCGGCTGCTGCACGCACTTCCGGAATGCATATCGATGTGCTATTCTGGAAGGCACCGGTGCATAGTGTGCATGAAGGCAACCGAAAAAGTCATCCCAGGAAACTTCGTGCACTGCGGCTGGCACGGCGATGGTCCTCGCGGTTGCAAAGAGCTCCGGGCCGCCGGACCCTAGGAATATGCTAAGTTTCCTTGCGGGGACAGCTCCCGAAGTCGTTTGCAATCAGAAAGCACTCAAAGCGGGCCAGGAACGATGCCCACTGTTCCTTAGCGGCGTCGAACGGTGCGAACGGTGGCATGGTCGTCATGGTGCCGGTCGTCTGGTACGCGCCGAGCAGGAACTGAAGAATTCAGGTGTTCCCCGATGGCAGGGAAGGCAGAGACTAATCCTGTTCCCCAGACCTCGTCGCCAGTGTTAGATTTGCAGGTACTGAGTCCGACACAGGCTAGTCATTATAACTGGTTTATTGGATTTAACAGGATTCAAATATTCAATTATATACAGGTTCAAAAGTGCGGTAGAATTGAGAGGTTCCCTGCCTGACAGCTATTTATACTTAGCTTTCAAGCGGGAAAACTCCCAGCGAGACCGACAGTCTAAATCCGGCCAGCCACGTCTTAGCCAATCAGACGCGACTGGCTGTTAACAATGTATAAGAGTTAACGAGGTCAAGTAAAGTTTAACAGACAGAATGGCACGGTCGTAAGTCGAGGACTCAACAGTAAGAGATCAGAGTTTATTTCCTTTTTACTTCCCCATTTCACTGCAACAAAATGTAATGAATTTCATGGGTCCTGTAAAATCCTTTTGCTTCATTGATCAAGCGTACATACTCTGCTAAGCTTACTGAATTTAGCAAGTGTCATATATCCAGAATAGACTTTGTATTATACTACAGCAGTCAAAAATATTTGGAAGAGAAAGAGAAGTATAGTTTATGCTTTTAGATTCAGATAAATTAGTAATATAATATGCATCTCTTAAAGACATAAAGGGAGAAATTTATAGATTCCAGATCTATTAGCCACCTTTTAAAAGTTACTCTAACATACTATACATAAACTGTATAGTAATTCTTCAGCAATAAAATTAGATTTTAATTTTAAAGAGACAATACCATAATATCATCAAATCATCATTAATCTTATTTTATCTATTTCTTCTCAAGAAATCTACATTAAAATATGTTAATTTTGAGAAGGCTCCAAACTAATATACATCTTACATTATTAGTGAAGACTTTTCCAATACATTCCTATGTTGTAACTTAATGAAGCAAATATCATAGCATTCTTCAGAGGGACGAGGATTCCCCCTTAGCAGTGAATCTTTTAGAGACCGAATGCCCAAACTGCAACCCAAAACCCATTTATTTATCACAAAGTGCTATCATGGTAATTTAATCTGGACTCTGAAGTTTTACTACTTAAAATAATAATAAACAAGGCAGACTTCAGCTAATTGTTCTAAAAAAACCCAGGATAAATGCATTTTTATGCCCCTTCATTTTTTTCTGCTTTTGAAATATTACATTTAGCAACAATAAAAAAAAACTTTTGTAATATCATTTCTCTTTTTCCCTCCCACTCTTTCCCACTTTCTTTCCCTCCCTCCCTCTCTGTGCTTCTCTTTCCCTTCTTCTCTCTCTTTTCATCTCTGCCTCTCTCTCCCACTCTCACTTCTCAGCCCAAAGGAAATTCATAATTTCTCCTCCATATTTGGGCAAAACTCAAGATTTGAGTTTGTAAAATATTTTTTAATCCCCGAGTTAACTAGTAGTTCACTTGAAATTCAGATTCAAGTTGTTACTTTCTGCATTTCTTTAATTTCTCTCCTTGATCAGCAGAGCAAATACCTATTTTAATATTTCTGCAGTTTCACCATCCAGCTCTGCAGAATTTCCTCATTCTTGCTCACAACACTTATTACTATTTCTCTCTATATATACACACCACCTCCTCATTGTAAGTATCTCTTTCTCCCACCCACTCCTTGGAAAACCAGCTGGCTGGACGAGAGGCAAGGCATGCCAACACCCGCAGTTTGCTGTAAAAGCAATTGACAGGTTGTCAGTTGTTTTTTTGCCGAGTCAACACAACACAGAGTAGCAATGTGACTCCATGCTAAATTTGACTGTGCTGTGCAAGCTTCTGTGAGAGTATGGGACAAGCCATGGAGGAAGCAACAGCAAATGTTCTGCAACGAAGGCGTAATGCTGTTTTGCATTATTTTTTAGACAAACTTTTGTTTCCATGCAAATGGCAGTGAGAGATGTGCCATTGGTTCGCCACACGGGCCCTATAGGCCCTATCGTAAGGACAATTTCCTTGCTAAGTGCTAAGATTTAAGAGCCACTTTGTATTGTTATTCTGAGTTAGGTGCACCTATATGCAGTTGTCAATCTTCTCATGTTAGATTTTTAATTAATATTAAATTAATTAATTTAGTTACTGGATCCAAACAAGATCCAGTAACTATAATTTTTTTTCCAACTATGAAAATATTATTAAGAATGACTTTCAATTAATTTTTTGAAGCATATTTAATTTTTCGTTTTCCAAAGTTTTATATTGTGGATAGATATCATTCATACAACTCCTAAAATATGGGTGACTATTAATGAGCCCACCTTTCTTAAATTGTATAGAAGTGCATGCCAAATATCTATTTCCTCAATTTTTTAAAATTTGCTTTTATAACTTCTTGCTTATATAATCTGATAACACTGATTTTAAAAGGAATAGTGGCAAGGGTATGATTCTATTATATGTAAATAATATACTCTTTATAGCTAAAAATATTTACATAGGTAAAATACAGAGCTTATCAGTGTATTATAAATTATTCCAAATCTAAGGAGTATACCTCTCAGACTCTAGTTAAATGATCTGAATATGCATATAAATTCAAACAGACATATCAGATCAGATCCTTAATATATTAATCAAGTTTTAATTAACATAAAATCTATTTTTAAAGGCTACTTCTTAGAATTTGGCTTTTATATTGTTTCTTGGAAATAAATATGATTCGAATATAATTTTATAATGATTTTGTTATATTATAGGGTAGTATAGTGTAGAATAAGAATAAGAATTTTGAGTGACTTCTGACTTTCATATAAACATATATATTTAAATTTGCTATGAAATTATTTACTTATTTGTTTATGATATGGTATATCATATATGAACTAGCAATATATATTAATATTTCACCTAGACTAGGAAAACACAATAAAATATAAATATTAAAAGACATACAGTATGTTCAAATAACAATATCTAGGTCATCTAACCAATGAAGCACAGTGATTGTTTAAATTTAAAAAAAAATCAGTTTCTGAACCGATATATATACCCTCAGCTCCCAGCCAGTCCTGATGTCATTTACAGCTTGATATGGAACTTGACAGTCACGATGAGGGGAGGATAGGATGCCCCTTTTATACAGAGAGTCTTGGCAGATGCCATGTGAATCCTATCAGTGGTGGTTTGCTGCTGGTTTGATCAGCCATGCGCATCCATGCATGCTTGATGTGTGCAACACATGCATGCACAGTTAAAAAACAATATGGCAGTGCATAGGCCGCCGCCGAGAGAACTGGTTTGGGGGCATGGCCGAACCAGTAGGAACCCACCTCTGAATCCTATGCAGTTTAAGTATAAATAGTATAAATCTTTATTGCGGTCAAAGACCAGCAATACATTACTTTTTGCAATATGTTAAAAAGTACTGACATTAAGTAATAATTAAAAAGTATTGATGTTAAAAGTGGAAAATAATATACATGTTCTCAAATTGTTCAGGTCACTTCCTGGTTTATCTGTGTGCAAAGCCGTTAAGAATCGAGTAAATACAATGGTCCAGAAGTTGTTTGAGATATGTCCAAATAATTGGTACAAGATGATAACTATACTTCTGTAACCAATTTTTTTCTTGTGGACATTGTGGCAGCATCGAACTTTGCTACCGCATACGTGGCAGCCGGGTTTGTGTCCTGGAGGAGAGAGCCTAGCTAAAAATTGTCTGCCCTTCCTGGCAATCTCTCTAATAAGGGGAGAATATGTGCAGACTACAAGCTCTGTATAGCTAACAGTGTAACAGAACATATGAGATATCTTCCACTTCTCCTTTACCACATATACAAACCTGTTCTGCTATAGGTGTTCTCTGATACCTGTCCTGGAAGAGTGCTGAAGGAAGAATGTTAAATATGCCTCTGAAGAAAGCTATTCTTCGTTTTGGGAAGATCAGGTCTAGATATCTTGCCGATTCCCACATACCCTGTTTGATTCTGTCCCTACTGTGGAGAGGCAATCTATTTAGTTCTTATTGGAACTCCATGTCCTTCATTCTACTGATTACTATTTGCTTTGATTGCTCAAAGCCTAGGGACATTAAGAATACCCGTGAGAGCCCATAAGAGCCCAGCTTGTGATCAATTGCCTGTTTCCAGGGGGAGGGGAAGTTATCAGTCAACACTAGTGGGGACAGTCCCTCTGGAAAGAAATGCATTTTAAGCCAATGAATGATCATCACCTTCCAGACTCTTACCTGAATTTAAGGCATGTCTGTCTCAATTCTTAACTGGGCATTTGGAGTTCCATTAGGTGCAGCTAAGATGGCTCGCAGGAATTTGGTTGGTATGGTTTCTTTGCAAGGATTCCTGTTTGTGCCCCATATAGAATTTGTGCCAATGTTTTGACCTCAAAAAGTTTTAAGGCAGCAGGTACTAACGAACCTCCGCCTATGTAAAAGAAATGTTTAATTGCGTTTGAGGACCTATTGGCTGCTTGCAATGCATGATCCAGATGTGCCTTCCATATCCCTTGCGAGTAGAAAACTATCCCAAGATATCTACATGTTCTAAACTGTTCCAAACTATGTCCTTCTATTTTCCAGGGGTATTGGTTAGGTCTTTTAGCAAAAACTAAAATTTTGGATTTATCAAAGTTAAGGACCAGCTTATTTTGCCTGCAATAGCTGAGTGTTGCCCTAATTGCTCTCTTCAGTCCTACAGGGGTTTGTGAAATAATAGCGGCATCATCAGCATATAAGAGAATTGGAACTTTGTGTTGCTCTAGGTTAGGAGGATGGAAATCAGGGTTCTGTAAGAGATCAATCAGGGGATTAATATAGAAGATAAAGAGGGAGGGGGACAGAATGCAACCCTGCCGTATCCCTTTTTGTACCCTTACTGAGCCAATTAAACTCCCTTGCGTATTGCATCTCACTTTCAAGGTGGGATAGGCATACAATTTTTGTATGAAGAAGAGGAGGCGTTTATCAATAGTGGTGCATTTTAATTTCTCCCAGAGGGTAATCCTGGATATTGAATCAGGCCTGCTTAAAATCAAGGAAGGCCACAAAAAGAGGATTTTTTTTTATATGTGTATTTTTGTACTAAATGATGGAGAACCAAGATATGATCCACCGTACATCTTCCTTCTCTAAAACTGGCTTGTTCGTCTTTGATTATCCCCCCTGAAATTAGCCAATCCTAAAGGTTATAGTTTAGCTGTTTGGTATACAATTTACTAATAATGCTCAGAAGACTAATGGGTCTATAATTGCCTGGGTCATTTTTATTACCTTTTTTATAAATTGGTATGATAATTGCTACACCCCAATCTCTAGGCATATGGCCTGTTTTATCTATAAATGTAAACAGTGATGCTAAAAGTGGAGCCCACCAATTGGCTTTTTAAAAATTATTTCTGGCAGGACATTATCAGCCCCGAGTGCCTTATTAGCCTTTAGGGCTCCGATCAACCGGGATATTTGTTCTGGTATAACAGGGGGCGAGTAAGGAGTTTGGTCCAAACTAGTTTGTCTCTCTTTGGTTACATAGTCAGGATCTGTATAAAGCTCCCTAAAATATTCTTCCCAGGCATGAATCGGAACCTGATTTGTTGCGGGGTAGGGCAGGTTTCCCCAACCCCCTGGTGATGTACCAAAAAAATGTATTTTTTGTCCTGACTGCCGTAATTAGTCTATGTCAAGACTCCTTCAGAGCCACACTTTTCTTTTCCTTTAGAAGGTTATATTGCACTTTCAGCTGCTTTAAGTAATGAGTCACGAGTCTACCTCCATCTTCTGTAAGAACTTCAGGAGGTCATATAATATTATCCAGTAATCAACTGTGGATTTTCTTCCTGCTCCCCAATAAGTATATTCTGCTGGATAGTCACCCCATGGGGACCCATTAAGGATACAAAGATCCAAACGTACAGTCATTTGTCTTACACACAAACCTGCCTGATTAGCTTTAGGGTCTTTAAATTGTCTGGAATGCAAAGATTCTCCTGTTATATTTTCATCATAGTGGATCTTAAATTGATTAAATAATGATTGATCATTTGGTCACATTCTAGCATTTAAGTCCCCCCTTCCAATTATTGCAGCTTTGGGGTATTTGGCTGAACAGCCAAGAATAAAATCTTCTATGCTGTCCCAAATCTTGTTAATCACATTATTCTTATTTAGTGGAGGAATATAGATATTAAAAAGCAAAATATTCACCTCTTTAAATAAGAGTAATGTAGTTACAACCCATGGTTGGAAAGGTGGCAGTGGTACACATTTAAATTGCAAGGATGTACTAACTAATGTCACAATACCACCTTTATCTCCCCCCCTCTCCCGCTTGGGACAGCCGGGATGGAGTTAACCCAATAACCATCTAACTGAAGAGGAGAAGAGGATGTCAAATTGTGATATATAGTCAAAAAAGAGTTGGTCTTTTGATGGAACCGACCAACCAGTTATATTCCAGGTTAATAAGGGAAAGTGGATCATCTTTTGCAGCTCATCAGGAAACTTGATTTATACAAAGGGAAGTTGTCTGGTTGCTACCATATATTGAGGTGTCATCGCACACCGAAATGGCCTTCTTTAAAAGTAGGGAGGTCCTGTCTAAGTCATGTGTCAGGGTAAGAGGTTTTGGCACCAGCTAACAGAGCTTGCCATTCCAATGCCTCTTCTTTGGGTGTAGGGCAAGGCGTTATTAGGTCATATTTCATTCTTTGAGATGGTGGCTCTGACATGGGTTGACTCTCAGGTTCTTGATTTGGTGCTGAAGGTGTAATGGGATATTCACACAGGGATGAAAGCATTTCCATCTCTATTGGGATCTCTAATACCCCCTTTGGGTCTTAGCTTCCATTTTCCATGATCTTGTATTCAGGCAATCCCTTGTCCTCTGGGGGAGAAGTGAGAGGCTCAATTATTGGGGAAACCAGATCTATAAGCAGCTCTGCTGTGTCCAATAAGGATTTCTTTAGATTTTCTAATTTTTCTAACTATTACATAACCAACATTGTATTATATTATTAACTGTTTACATCAATTTGTCTAACATCAACTCCCGAAAACAATTATTGGGTCTTCTGCTCTCCATACACCATATTTGTACCTTATCCATCACTTTTTTCTCCCTCTCTCCTTCTCCTCCCTACCTCCTTTCTTTCCTCTGTCATCCTTCTCTTCTCTACTTCCCCTTCCTCTTTCCTTCTCCTCTCTCCACTCCTTCTTTCTCTCCTCCTTTCCCCCCCTCTGCCCTCTCTCCTATCCCTCTCTTCTTCCCTTACTTCTCTCCTCTACTTCACACTCTTCATTTCCCTTATTTGGTGTATTCAGCCTCTGAGTGAACTCCATTTTATGTTGATGGTATTTATAATTCCTTTTCAATATATACATATTTAATTTTAACATATATCTTCCTTTTTCTTTTTTAAAACAGAAAAAAAGAAGCATACATATATAGTAATTGTATTTTTAAATACTACCCCCCAGCCTATTTTTGGGCGAGATGTAGACCTGGTTACAATTTCCAGCTATCCTCATAATTATGCATCCTTATACGCCCCAGAATTGTGATTCTGTCTTTGTAATCTCAATTTCCCATTGTAGGTATATTTCATGATCCCTCTCTATTTTTCCATATCTTGGCTTAGTTTACCCATAATTCTCTTTAAATAACAACCCTTGCTGTTCAATGTTCATTACAATTCTCTTAATCTACTATATAAAATATGGTGGTACACATCTCCTTTTGTTCATCATCTTAGGAGTTCTATATGTATCCATGTTTCATATATTTTAACCCATACATAATTGTCCTTTCATTGTCATATTCCATCAGTTAGCAACTCAGTTTAATTATCATGTATAAAAGTGAATCTCATACCTCTGCTTTACATTCTCCCCATAACAGTTTCATATTTGTCCATATTCCATATATTTTAACATTTATTTAATTATCTTTTCATTATCATATTAAATCAGTTAGCAACTCAATTTTATTATCATGTGCAGGAGTAAACCACATATCTCAGCTTTATATGTCCCCATATAACAATTTCTAATTATCTGATTTTTATTCTAGTAAGTCTTTTGTCCCACTTCTCCATTTCTGTCTTCCCCTTTTTCTTTGTTTTGACATGTCCACCCTTTTTAATTTTTCCCAAACCACTGTCAAACCCAGTGAAATCTTATGTATTTCCCTTTATTGGGGCATAACCCCCTTCTATAGTTTTCCCTATACCACTGTCAAACACAATGAAGTTTTTTTGTCTGCTCTTTATTTTCCATCATTTCTACCCTTTCATTATCTCTCCCCCTTCTTCCTTCATTTCTTCCTTCAGTTCCTGCTTCTTTGATTTCAAAATTCTATTTAAATTTGATTTTAATGATTTATGCATATTTTTAAAAATTTCATGTAGTTCTTCAAATTTCCAGCTTTCCATAATGTCCAGTTCCAAAGTTACAGTTAGTTATACAGTTCTTATTTCAAGAGTTCTGGTCCACCTTAGGTTTAGATAATTCAGCTGATGTAAAAAGGAAGAGAAACAGGAGCCATCTTGATCTTTTGCAGAGAGAAAAAAACTTCGTATTTTCCCAGTTCTTGATTTCATTATTTTTTTCCTTGTTACCTTCCACCTCTTGTTGATTATAGTTGCTCAAAATATATTAATTGGGAGAGAGCATTTCCGGTTTTGGCCGCAACAGATGTGTTTCCTACACGTCCGCCGCTGGGTTCCTTCGACGGGCGCCTTCGGGGGCAGGGGGCGCGTAGAGCCCCCCCCTCCGTAAGGGCGGCGGCAGTGAGACCCCCACCTTGACGGCGGTCAGGGGGGTCATCCCGCTGCGCCCCAGGAGTCGAAGGACATAGTGCGGGGGAAGTGCTCCCCTTCGCTGAAGGAGCCGGAACAAATGGAGGATTTCGAGTGTGAGCAGAAATACCGGGGCTGAATGGCTGTGCCAAGGCTCCGGATTAGCAGTAAATGGAATGTGAGTTATTTATTCTGATTTTCTACATTCAACTTTTTGAAAAGAAGAATAGAGGGGGGAGTTGGAGAAACACCCCCACCTTGGAAATAAAAGTGGCATTTGAAAATCATCCCTGGGACCGGGAAAGAGTGAAAGTGACATCCGATAGATTATTAGTAAAAGGAAATGTATTACCAAACAAGGAATTGCTGTAAAAACGTTCCATCTGAGTCTTGCTACAGTTAAAATGGACTTGTTACAAACTTTCACTTCTTTCACCGCTGCCAGCAAGGCGGAAAGATGGCAGTTCTTTGTTCCCAGAAGAGAAATTTCTTTGATTACAAGCATTCCTCCAGCTTAATAAGCTAAACAAGAACAATTTAAAATATATACAAAAAAGCCTAATCTAGTGACTTTCAGTGTTCTCTCCTATTGTGAAGCCTTCTGTTTTTGCTTTGGATAATACAATTCAGTTTCTTCTCTGGTCCTTGTAAAAACAATTTGAACTTTAATAAGACTTTGCCTTTGTCTCGGACTTCATGGACTGTCTGCCCACGGACACCATTTTTTTTCTTTTTTTATATAAAAACTTAAAACTTTAATTATGGCAACGAGAAAGCCTCCATTTGGGAAATCGCTTTCTGCCCCAGCGTCTACAAAACCTAGTCCAATTTCACAGCCAAAAATCACCACACTGTTACAAAAGGAAACAGAAGCAGAGGACGTTAAATCAACATCGATAGAGGAAATGTTTCAGAAAATAATGAATGAAATGCAACAAATTCGGAAAGACAATTTAAGTACAAGGCTGGAATTATTGGAGGCCCAAAGAGAAATAACAAATAATAAGCAAAAGATTGAGGGGTTGGAGGGAGGGGCAGTTGTGATGAAGGAAGAGATAAATGATTTTAAAAAAGAAATTACAGATATTAATGGTCATATGTCTAGAATGGATTTTGAACGTATGTCTTTTTTTTTAAGATTTCAAAATGTTCCAGAGTCAGATACAGAGAATTTAAAAGATTTAATGGCTACGATGTTAGCGGATTATACTAAAAAAAATAAAGAACATATCTGGGGGGACATTGATTTGATTTACAGAATCAATTCAGCATATGCCAGGATAAATAATGTACCCAAAGAGATACATATTAAATTCATAAGAAGGTCAACAAGGGATGAGATCCTGAGAGTGCAAAGAGGAGGGTCCTTGATATATCAGCAGAACGAGATAGCCATATTGAAACAAATCCCAAAAAAAATCGAGATATAAGAAGGAAATACTCCTTCTTATCTAAAAATTTACACAAAAAGGGGTGTGGTTCAAATGGTTGATGCCCGAAGGAATGTTGGTGTTCTGGGAGGGAGGAAGAGTTAGAATGAAAACAGTAGAAGAGGCTGAGGCCTTTCTTAAAAAGCACTCCTCAATCCTAGATGATGAAGATACAGGAACGGGAGGGGCCACGGCTCTGCCTACTGGTGGGGTAGAAGAAGAAACAATAGCAAAGAGACTCAGATCACAAAAATGATTCCCCCCCCCTCTTATGTATAGTAATTCCTGTAAGGATGTTAATAGAAACAAAATAATTGAATGTATGAAATTTTTGATTATGAAATGTATGATTTGAAATATATGTACCCCTTCCTATCTTTTTATTTTCCAATGAAATTGATACTGTAAGAAGACTCGGAGGCGGTCACCAACCCCGATATGGAAGCTCAAAAAAATTGTTAAAATACCTTATTTACCTCTTTCCTTTTATAAAATTGTAAATGCAATAAAATTACTTTACAAAACAAAACAAAAATTAATTGGAACAAACTTGCATACAGCCAAATTCCATTATGTTTCTCTTCACCTCCTGCTTTTCCAAGTTCTGATTTATGGCAATTGATTAATTAAATCTTCTTACTCAGAGTTTCGTATTCCATTCGCCTCACAGGCAAGATTAGGTTATCAGTGAGAAAATAGTGCTTTTTTCTTGTTTCCCCCCCCCCCCTTGTTACATTCCACCGCTCATAAATTGGAGTTTCTTAAGATACGTTAGTTGGAACAAATTCGAACGGAGCAAATTTCCTTGGTATGTTTTGATTTTCATCTCACATTTTACAATCTTTTCAAATCCAAAACCAAATTTAGAGTTTGTATTTGAGTGGGTTTGTCACTTCTTTATTTTCTCCTTTTCTGTCCAGATTTCTGTTCACACGCATTTCAAGCAAATGGCTGTTTTTGGGCTAGCGGTTCAACTCTCCATTTTTCTCTTTCTTTCTTTCTGCCAAAATCCAGATCTGTCCATTAATATTATTTATACTCTTTAAGGTTCTTTGCCTTTTCCAAATTCTGATTTATGTCTGTGGGTTAATTAGATCTTCTTACTGGGCTTTCATCTCCTCTTGCACACTCCTGTTCAGTTGCTTTGGCTGGAAGCCAGCTTCTTGTGCAGCCATCTGCCACTGCGACTCTGATTCAGAGAGCAAATCTCCGACCTACGAGGGACCTGTTGCACTCCCTTTGGATCTGATGAGACACTGCCCCTTCTTCACCCCACCCGGGGGGTTCTGATCGGAATTGTTTTGTCAGAAAGAGTTCATGTGAGACTCTTCAGAACTCACACACCCCTTGTCTGTCTAGCTGGAAAACTTCCGATCAACTCAGCCTGGTACCTTTTTTGTGGGGTCATTTATATGTCTTCCTTTGTTTAGGGGTTCAGCAACCCATTTGGCTTTCCATTGTGAATAAATGTTGAAGTTGTTGAACAGATGTACAAGTGCCAATGAAGAAGTCCTGAATTTGAGCTTGGCTGATAAATAATGAAGGTTGGCATGCAAGGATACAAGTGAGTTGTTCATAATTTTTCTATATTCTTTCACTACATCACATCTTGCCTTTGTAATGCTGGCTGAGCTATTTGGCTCAGAACAGGAAGCCAGCAAGTTGGAGTAGTTTAATACAACTGCTTATAATCATGGTGTCATTGAGTCTGACATCTAATTTACTAGTATAAACATAATCTTTATTATCATTGTACATAAATACAACGAAATTGATCAGTATTATGTTCTGACTCGCCTGCCAAGAGTACAAAGCACAGGCTTGGCTGCTTGCCACTGTTTAATTACTCACAGCCAAGAAATTAGGAATTTCTTGGCTGTGAGCCTAGATAACTCACAGAGAGGCATGGTTACAATTATGACTCAGTCTCTGGGCAGATTAGGACATGATAATCCCATTCCTGGACCCTCCTTCAAACTACTCCAGAGAAAGGAAAGCTCTCAGAACACAGCCTTTGGGAGAAGATGGTCCCCAGGGACACAGACTCCCCTGTGCTCTCTGCCTCCTATCTACTTATCTAGGGGGCAGGACAGGGGTGGTCCCTTGCTGGCTCCAAGGCGGCCCTGCAGATCTAAGGCTGACCCCATTGGGCACAATCAGGATTGACACTGTTTTCCCTGCAGCATCAACAACTGAACACACCAGGAATACGTAGTTGTTGGACAGTGGGGTGAGTCAGCATATTGTTAACGATCCACATGTATTTTCTGGTTTGAAACCAGCAAGGCAAGTATGGGTTAGTCTACTGCATGGACAGAGAGCTGCTGTAAAAAGGGAAGGTAATACATTGTACAACAATTTGTGCTATAGACCACAATTTGTATATCCACGTTAGACAGGCAGGGTTATGAAATAGTATTTGCTGGGGGACTTTATATAATTAAGAAAAATAGACAAGTATGTGCACAAGGGGCTAAAAAGAATGGTCTGTATGTTCTGGGAATGCAAGAAAATAGTGGTGCACGTGTACTTAGGAATACATGACAATTGTATATACCTGTTACATAGAAGATTGGGGCATGCACACTTTAACGTATTGAAAAAAGATGCCTGACATAACTGAGGGACTGAAGTTAAATAAATATTTGGATTGTACAATTTGGATTGTATTTGGATTATACCTAGCTATATACGAGACCACCTTCTGCCCCATACATCCCTTCGTCCGATCCGCTCCCACAGAGAGGGTCTTCTCCGGGTACCGTCGGCGGGGCAATGCCGGTTGGCGACACCCAGGGGAAGGGCTTTCTCTGTGGCGGGCCTGGTCCTCTGGAACGACCTACCCCCGACCTTCGCACTATCTCGGACCTCCGCCTCTTCCGCCAACGTCTTAAGACGTATTTATTCCAACAAGCCGGCCTAGGATAGCCCCCCATTTCTGACTTTTTAAAAATAAATTATAATTTGGTAAGGTTTTAACATGGGTTTTAGCACGGGTTTAATTAATTTAATATATTTCAATTGATATATATTGTATTTTGTGGTTTTAAATAATGCCTGTGCGCCGCCCTGGGTCCTAACAAGGAGAAGGGCAGGGTATAAATTTAATAAAAGAAAATAAATAAAAAGTACTGTGTATAAGGAATCAAAAGCAAAAACATATCCTGTAAGTAAGAAGAGTACAAGAACTACAAACAGAGTATTACAATTAGTTCATGCTGATTTGGTTAGTCCTATGACACCCTCTTTATGAGGAGCAAGATATGCCTTGGTCATAGCAGACGATTACAGTAGATATGGATATTGTTATTTACTGAAAGATAAGATTGAAGTATTGCAACAATTCAGAAAACAGGGAACACTTGTAGAACAACAGCATGGATATAAGGTATGCCAGCTTCAAACAGACAGGGGAACAGAGTTTATGTCTGAGAGGTTTCAAAGGTGGTTAAGCAGTCTAAGCAAAAGGCATAGAAAAACGAATCCATATTCACCGGTGGAAAAAGGAGTGGCTGAATGGAGGAATGGTATGTTACAGACAATGAAATATGTGTTAATTGCTGATGCAGGCATCAGTAAATCATACTGGGGAGAAGCCATAAAGACAGCGAATTATATCATTAATAGCTTATGGAGTGAGGCAATACAGGAGACGCCATATTTCTTGATGCATGAAAGGAAACCCTCTTTTATTCATTTAAGAATGTTTGGTAGTTATGCCTGGATGTATATCCCAAAACCTACTAGAAGAAAAGGTCAGATAAAGGCCAGAAAGCTTCAGTTTGTTGGGTATGAGCCAGAAATAAAGAGGTATAGGTTTACAGATGATTTTAAGCAAGTAGTGATCTCGAGATGTTAGGTAATGAACCTCAGAGTTACCAGGAAATGTTGATAATACCCATAGTATTACTGAAAGATGTTATGTAAATGTTAAGGTAATGTAATTAATGTGAATGTAAAATATCCTGTACCAGTATTTGAAGACAATGCTGCATGTGTTAACAATAGCGACAGGAGATTGTATTGGAAATAGAAACAAACATGTAGACATTAAATACTGTAACATGACAGAAGCTGTAAAGGAGAAACTGATCAGATTACAGCATTGTTCTAGCAATTGTAATATAGCTGATATGTTAACAAATACTTGTTTCTTTTTTTTTTTTATAAAGCAATTTTATTGATTTTACAATTTTATAAAGGGAAAAGCGTGTATAGGGTTTCTGTAGAAAAGTATGAAGGTTAAAGTGTTTGGATTATCAGCTGTACAGCTTTAAATGGGAGGAGTGTCAGGTAATGAGGATTTAATGGTTGCCAACTGATGTAAGGTTGTAATCTGTAAACTGATGCAATGTAATGTGGTTGATGCAATGAGGCTGATTAATTGCAGCTATGGCATACCATATTTTTTGAAGTATAAAACACACCTTTTCCCTCAAAAAAGAAGCTGAAAATCTGGCTGTGTCTTATACACTGAATACAGCATTTTTTTGCATCCTGAAACCCCACCCCCTTCTCCAAAATGGCCATGCAGCGCCTTTAGGAGGCTTTAGGGGTGCTCCTGGGGGATGGGGAGGGCAGAAATAAATGACAAAAGGGGCCATTTTTTGCTCAATTTTGCCCCCCCCAACCCCCAGGAGCGCTCTACAAGCCTCCTAAAGGCTATTCATGCCCTTCTTTTGAAAAACAAATGGGCCCGTTTTCACAAAAAAACAGGCAATTTTTGGAAGATCTGCAGAGTGGAAAACCTTTTTTTTTTTTTTTTTAATTGCCTCTTCAAAATCTTGGTGCGTTTTATACTCCGGTGCGTCTTATATTCCAAAAAATACAGTAATCCTTTTAAAATTCTGATGGGAGGTCCACACAAGGCTATATATATATAGGTGGTCATTAGAGGACATTTCTCTCCCTCATCATGTATCTCTCCTTGTATTCATAGCTGAGTGGTAAGAGATTTTTAACTCCAGGTTTATTCCTGTATATATTGTGTATATAAACCACTGTTAATTGTCTAGAAGCTCTGTATGCTCTGTGCTCTGTTTTGCTCCTGGATTTATCTCATAATAATAGTTGCGCTGCCAAAACGCTGACAATTTATGTTAATAATTTATCCTTATTAGTTTTAATTATTCCATCATATTAACACTTCTATTATTAAACCAGTATGAATATGAGAGAGAGAAATAGAGAAAATAATCAGGCTGAATCAGTGGTCTCATTCTTATACAGTAGCCTTAAAGATTTTAGGACATTCAAATCAGTTCCAATCACAGGCACCCTTCGAATTTCTGAAACTGTTTAATATAGCTTGTCCAGTCTCAGCAAATAGCATCTTTTGCAACTAGCAGCAGCTCTCCAGGGTTTGAAACAGGGGTTATTCTCAACTCAACAATGGACTATGATTATTTTAAATGGAGTTATATCTTGCATGAATGTATGTGGTCGACCTCATGCAGCCTCTCCAGAAGATATCATCAGTGACTAATTTATTTCAAATGCCACCCATTTATAAACTCTTGTAGACATTTGCTATTTTACATTCAGCTTTTAATATGTTACGCCATGTTACCTCTAAATTGCAATTTGAAATTAAATTAAATTAAATTCATGTATGTATTAATTGGGAATAAGTGAATATTATAGTAATAGATAATTTCAAATGACTTTTATCGCTAATGAATCAAATACAAAACAAAACAAAATACTTACAGTATTTCAAAGAATTCATAGCAGGGGCTGAATCTGAAATAAAAACAAGACATTGTAAATTGTACAATAAATATATTAAAATGCAATCTTTGGAAATTCTTTAGAAATTAAAGAAATTCTGATTATTAACAGACTAACTTTCACCAATTATTCCTTGGTTTTATAATAACTATATTTAAGAATACCCATTGTCTACATTGTAATGTTTACAGTATCAAAATTAGTTTTGTTAAGTATAATTAATTTAAAAATTATATGCTTCAACTAATGTGCAAGGGAAAAATGTTTCAAAACAATACTGGAAGACTTAGGCTGCAATCTAAAACTGAATAAAGGCCAATTTGAAGTTCATAATAAATGGTTAAATTGGCATAGAGGTCACTTACTGAAATATCATTTATGCCCTTCAAGATTCTTATGGCACACAGGTAGAAAACTGTATTGAGAATGCTATTTGCATTTAGGTAGAACAACATTTAAAGAGCTGATTTTTTGTTCTTCTGTTTAGGTTTTTTGGTTCCTATGTTGGCTGCTGGCAATTGTCTGGATAAGCCCCTACAGTTTGTTTTGGCAAGGATTTTCAGAAGTAAAATCAAAATCAAATCAAATTTAATTTGTAGACTGCTCCCACTCCCCGAAGGGACTCTGGGCGGTGCACAGGAGATTAAAAAGCATACAAACATAAAAGTAATTATCCATTGCTTACTCCCTAGAGCTGAGTGAGAGTGATTGTCCCAAATTGGCTTTGTATCTATAGCTTGGTCTCGGTCACAACCAGAATTACATTAAAATATTCCAAATTCATAGTTTAGCAAGCTATCATGGGAAATGCTTTTCACTAGATCGAGAGATCAGTGAAATATACTGTTGCTTCTTACTCCAATTCCACCAATTCTCTATGAGTAATTTAATGTCACCGAAACTTTACATTTTCCAAGCAGTTAAATATTTATTGTTACAGCAAGAAACCAGATTAATAATTCATTTTCTCCCTCAACTTTTGAAAGCAGGTTTTTAACAAAACATATAAACTTTCAACAAAACAAAATAATGCATATACAAATGCATGCAAAAAACTGCATGTAGTTAATGAATGTTACCATTCTTCTACTTTTATCATTAACATTATGTGGTGTTTTGATTTTTAGATTTCTGCATGATGAAGATTGATAGATAAATGGTTACATGTTATCATTACTTTATAAAATTTATTAACCAGTAATGTAGGATTACTGTCTATTCATTTAAATTTAATTTGCTTTTTCTCAATTAACTCAAAGCAGGAGACACTATATTTCTTCATACTTTATCTTCACATTATGAAATCATACAATGAATGTGCCAAAGTCGTTCAGTAAACTTCATAGCAGAATGGAGATTGAACCATGACTCAGCTCTATACTTTAAAAAAAAATGTTATTTGTATCTCTACCCCATTTTTACTCTTTTACACTAGACCAGTGGTCGGCAAACCGCGGCTCGCGAGCCAGGAGTGGCTCTTTGGCCCCTCAAGTGCGGCTCTTCCTTCAACTAGCCACGGGTAGACTCCGGGAGCCGCACGCCCACCTTCCTCCTCCTGCAGCGAGCGGCCGTGCGGGGGGAGGACCCAAGGCTGCGGCTATCTAAACACCCCGGAGGCCGTCCGGGTGCCGCATGCCTCCCTCCCTCCCAGTCCGTGCGGCGGGCAGCCCTGGAAAATGCCCCTCGATGGCTTCTGCAGGTGGCTGTTGCTGCTGCTGCTGCTCCCGAGCCCTGCGACATGCAGTTCTCGCCATTTGAGGTTGCCCGGCAGGTGCATCGGGCAGGACAGCCGGGCTGCTCGGACGGCGAGAACTGCATGTCGCAGGGCTCGGGAGCAGCAGCAACAGCCGCCTGCAGAAGCCATCGAGGGGCATTTTCCAGGGCTGCCCGTCCGCCCTTCTCCACGAAGGACCCAGGAATTTAAAAACATATAAAACAATAATATACAGAATTTAAAAACATATTAAATTACGTAACAGTCCTATGCTAAAATCCAAATTAAAATCCCCAATTTAAAACTATCTAAAATAGCCCTAACGGGAGGTTAGGCTAGGCTGGCTTGCTGAAAGAGGTGTGTCTTTAGACACTGGCGGAAGAGGCGGAGGTCCGAGATGGTGCGAAGTTCAGGGGGAAGGTCGTTCCAAAGGGCAGGGCCTACCACAGAGAAGGCTCTTCCCCTAGGTGTCGCCAGTCGGTATTGCCCGGCTGACGGCACCCTGAGAAGGCCCTCTCTGTGGGAGCGGATCGGCTGGAGGGATGTATGGGGCAGGACATGGTCTCGCATATAACTAGGGCCCAAGCCATGGAGCGCTTTAAAGATGGTCGTCAGAACCTTGAAGCGCACCCGAAAGACCACAGGAAGCCAGTGCAGCTTGCGCAGGAGAGGTGTTACATGGGAGTATCTCGAAGCTCCTGTAATCACCCACGCGGCTGCATTCTGGACTAACTGTAGCTTTCGAGTGCACCTCAAGGGAAGCCCCATGTAGAGAGCATTGCAGTAGTCGAGTCGGGATCTCACGAGTGCTTGAGTGACTGTGCAAAGGGCAGCCTGGTCCAGTAAGGGGCGCAATTGGCGCATCAGGCGTACCTGATGAAATGCCCCCTCTGGCCACGGCTGCCACATGGTCCTCCATAGACAGCCAGAAATCCAGAAGGACACCCAAATTGTGCGCCCTCTCCACGGGGGGCAGTGTTTCACCCCCAATGGCTAGAGTTGGAGTAATCTGGCTGAACCGGGGTGCCGGAAACCACAGCCACTCAGTCTTGGACAGGTTGAGCTTGAGTTTGTTACTACCAATCCAGATCCGTATGGCCTCCAAACACCGGGACAGCACTTCGGCGGCATCGTTGGGGTGGTCTGGGGTGGATGTGTACAACTGGGTGTCATCGGTGTGCAGATGATATCCCACCCCAAAACCACGGATGATCTCGCCCAGCGGCTTTATATATGTGTTGAACAGGAGGGGCGAGAGGACCGACCCGAGGAACCCCGCATAAGAGGGGTCTCGAGGTCGACCTCTGCCCTCCTGTCAACACATATTGCGACTGACCAGAGAGGTAGGACGAGAACCACCGTAAAACGGTGCCTCCCAGCCCCAACCCCCCCAGTCGGTGCAATAGGATACCATGGTCGATGGTATCAAAAGCCACTGAGAGGTCTAACAGGACTAGGATAGAGGAACATCCTCTATCCCGAGCCCTCCAGAGATCATCAACCAACGCGACCAATGCCGTCTCGGTGCTGTGACCGGGTCGGAAGCCGGACTGGCGCGGGTCTAGATAATCAATTTCCTCCAGGTGTCACGGAAACTGTTGGGCCACCACACTCTCAACAACCTTTGCTAGGAAGTGGAGGTTGGAGACCGGACGATAGTTCTCCAGTAATGCTGAGTCCAGGGAGGGCTTCTTGAGGAGGGGCATCATTATCGCCTCTTTCAAGATGGCAGGCAAGGACCCCTCACTCAAAGAGGCGTTCACAATCTCCTGGAGCCAGCCTCGTGTCGTCTCCCAGGATGCCAGAACAAGCCAGGAGGGACACGGGTCCAATAAACGTGTGGTATCCTTAAGTCTCTTTGACAACCTGTCCATATCCTCGGTAGTAACAAAGTCAAACTCCTCCCAGAATGGTGCCTCAAGACCAGCCTCGGACAGTCCGACCGGACCACTCTCGATGGAGGGTAACTCATCCCGAATCCGAGTGATTTTATCCTGCAGATAAATCCCAAATTCCTCTGCTCGTCCCTGCAGAGGGGCTTCCTGCGGCCTCTGGTGAAGGAGGGAGCGGGTTACCCCAAACAGGGCGGCAGGGCGGTTGTCTGCGGATGCAATAAGGGTGGCACAATACTCACGTTTGGCCACCTTTATCGCCACTAAGTAAGTCCTAATATGGGTTCTCACTAGTGTTCGGTCGGCTTCGGAGCGAGAGGATCTCCATCTGCTCTTGAGGCGTCTCTTGTGGCGTTTCATCTCCCTGAGCTCCTCGGTAAACCAAGGAGCCTGGATGATTCATTGCCACAAGAAAGGCCGCAAGGGCCGACTCGGTCCAAGGCCCCCCGTGGCCGCACTTAACCCTGCGGTCACTAGGTCCTCAGTCGAGTCACGGGGCAGGGTCACAGGAATTGGCCCAAGCTCCCTCTGGAACCTATCTGGGTCCATCAGGAGCCTGGGGCGGAACGATCTAGGAATGTCAAGCTCCGCCTCCCCGCGGTGAGGTGTGGCGATTGGAAAGTCCAGCCGGAGTAGAGCGTGATCTGTCCATGACAAGGGTGTGATGGCTAGATCCCCTGTTCCCAGATCACTACTCCACTGTCCCGAGACGAAGATTAAATCCAGGTTGTGTCCTCCCTCGTGAGTAGGGCCTAAAACTACCTGGGTCAGGTCCATGGCCATCATGGAGGCCATGAACGACCGAGCTGCTCCAGAGGTTTTGCCTACTGACGGCAAGTTAAAGTCCCCCATGACCAAAAGTCTGGGGGTCTCAACCGCCGCCTCGGCTATCACCTCTAGAATTTCGGGCAGGGCTGCTGTTGCATAGCAAGGAGCCAGGTATACAACTAACACGCCCAACTGCCTCCCTAGGCCCCACCTCATGAAGAGGGACTCACACCCGGTCGTCTGAGGGACAGTGGTCTCCCTCGGCTCAAGACCTTCCCTTACCATAATCGCCACCCCCCACCCCTCCCTAGGGCCCTTGGCTGATGAAAGGCACGGTAACCTGGTGGGCACATTTCTACGAGGGGTAGACCCCCCTCGTGGCCCAACCAGGTTTTCGTTATACCCACCAGGTCCGGGTCCCCCTCTGACACAAGGTCATGAATGAGGGGGGCTTTTTGTACCACGGACCTGGCGTTGCATAACATCAGCCTAGGGCCCCGGTCCTGTGATTCCTGCCCTCCTAGTCTGCGATGGGAGCACAGAGACTTGGAGCGCGTGACCGCCTGTAGCCAGCGGCCTCGGTCTTCCAACAGGTAATGCCCATTCCGCCTCCCACCGCCCCTGCCCCTCCCTAAAACTGAATCAATAGAGAAAACCTCAGTGGAAACGACCCCCCCTTCCCCTTCCTCCGTTTCACTACTTCCGCCGGCCGGTCTTATCGTTTGTCGTCCCCTCCCAGGGCTATTCCCCCCCCCTGGAACCCCTTAAAAGCCGAATTAAAAAATTATACAAAAACCCCCTTAATTTGCGCTTCGCCCACCTCTCAGGAGCAATCAGTCCATCCTCGAGGTGGGCCCGTGTTAGACAAGGGGGCCAGGCCTGCGAGAGTGGAGACTCCCGCAGGCAAAGGAGATCACGCCTAGAATACATTGGTAGAAAACATAGAGGTCGTCCAAACCTAGGGGATGTGGTGCAAGTCCACAAACAGAGTCCAGGGTAAAATAAAGTGACAAGTGGTGAAATTGTGCAAATGGATATAGTCCTAAAGGCAGATGGGTAGAGACAGTCAGACTAAAGATCTTATGGATGGGGGGATCACAGTTTAGTCTCATCAAAGCCCCATCCATCTGTCTTCTTCGGCCACACAGGCCTCAGTCTGCATTTAGTGCCACACAACTAGGTGGTCCATTGTGCGGCCTGATGTAAAGTGCTGCCATGTGCTGGCATGGCTTACCTCCTCCAGTCCAGAGCACTCACTTCAGGATCTTCCTGGGTCCTCTTCGGCCACGATCCACCATTTCACGACCCGGCTGCGTGGCTTCCTCATCCATCCTCTCACTTCGTCTTTCTTCATCGTTCTACTCATTCTGTTCAATCTCACCACACCAACCCTTCGTTCTCCTTCTCCTTCGTTCTCCTTCTCCTTCTTCCATCTCCATCTCCTTCTCCAACTCCTTCACCACCTCCTCCTCCTTCTTCCATCACCTTCCTTCCTCCATTCCTCTCTCCTCTTCTCCTCACTCCACGTCTCCTCTGTCCATATTCCTCTCATCCAATCTTCCTCTCACGTCCTCTCACCTTCCCGACTCCTCCAGCTCCAACTCCATTCCACCAACAACAACATCCTCAGACCACATTCTCTCCCAACGATACCCTCTCGCCTTCTCCACCCATCTCACATCTTCTTGCCACCGTTCTCGCCGCTCCAGCCGCTCCAGCCTCGGATCTGATGGGATGAGATGGGGAAAAACTCAGGTCGGGATCAGGTTTTTGGCCGCAAGACCCGGCATAGGCCGTACGGCCCGATGGTAGTCCTCCCGACCCAGCCCGGCCAGTTCGTTGTCTTCCGCGTCCCGGCTTCGCGGCCTACCTTCTTGCTTCCAGCCGCGCCGGGACGCTCCAGGCCGCAGAAGGCCGATTCGTACCGCGCCATGCTCTTCGCCCTGCCGTCACTCACAAGGCTCGCCCCTCGTATCCGAGCGGCCCGGAGTGATGGCTGGCAATGTCCTCCAAAGGCAGAAACGGCCCCCGGGCCCCCCCGCCGCATTTCAAAGCGTGATCTCCATTTCCACGCGTGCACAAATTACAACTTATCTATTTCGTGCGGCCGGCTTGGCATAAGTTTTTAATGGTTTTAGTAGGTTTTATTAATGGTTTTAGTACAGGCGTATTATTCAATACATTTTTAAATATATATTTTATGTATTTTTATCATTGATTTATTGCTGCCTGTGCATCCCCCTGAGTCCCGGAAGGGATTTTTCCAGATTGATGTAAGGCTGATTGGTATATAGTTTCCTGGATTGTATTTTTTCCCTCTATTCTGAAAGATACAAACTACATCAGCTCTTTTCCAGTTCTCTGCTAATTCCTTAGTACTCTAGGATCTTTAAAAGATATAGTTTAATGGTTCCAAGATCGAGTCTAATAGCTCTTTCAGAACTCTGGGATGTTGTTTGTATTTTATGATTTATGTTGATTTCTTTTATTAGTTATCCTATTAAGATTCATGCTGATTGCTTATTTAATATTCTATGACTATCACTGAATGTTGTATCATGATTTTTGATGACTGTATTTTATGATTATGATTTAGAACTTGTTGCTTGTATGTACACTGAAAGCTTAGGGAAAAATAAATTCCTTGTGTGTGTCCAATAACCACTAGGCCAATAAAGAATTATATTCTATTCTAATCTATCAGGACCTGGTGATTTGAATTCATCTACCGTATGTATAAAATGCACTGAAGTATAAGACGCACCAAGGTTTTGAAGAGGCAATTTTTTAAAAAAGTAGGTAGGTAGGTAGGTAGAGGGAGGGGGGGGAGAGAGAAATACAGTAGCTAGGCAGGGATAGAGAGTAGGTAGGTAGATAGAGGGAGGGTGGGAGGGAGAGAGAGAGAGAGAAATACAGAAGGTAGGTAGGGAGAGAGTAGGTATGTAGGTAGGTAGGTAGGTAGTTAGATAGAAGGAGAGAGAGAGAGAAATACAGTAGATATGTAGGGAGGGTGAGAGTGGGTAGGTAGGTAAACAGAGGGGGAGAGAGAGAAATAAATACAGTAGGTAGGTAGGTACAGTAGGTAGGTGGATAGAGAGAGAGGGAGAAATATAGTAGGTAGGTAGGTAGAGGGATAGAGAGAGAAATACAGTAGATAGGTAGAGTGAGGGAGGGAGGGAAATACAGTAGGTAGGTAGGGAGAGAGGGGGGATAGGTACGTAGGTAGATGTTTCCAGTGTACTTATCCATGTGCTGGGTTGTTGACAACCTGCAGCACCTAACTTTGTTCCTGCTGGCACAGTATTTGATCCATGTAATTCTCATCAATCAGTAAAAGAGCTTTCCAAAAGGAAAAAAAAACCTCCCTTTTTGCACTCTGCATACTTCCCCAAAATGGCTGTTTTTTCTGAAAATGGGCCCATTTTTTCAAATAAAAGGCATGAATAGGCTGGGGGGGGAATAGGCTTGCAGGGTGCTCCTGGGGGTGGTGGCAAAAAAGAGCAAAAAATGACCTGTTTTTCACAAAAACAGGCCATTTATTTTCTTGTTTCTGCCCCCCCAGCCCCCAAAAGGTCTCTGAAAGCCCCCATAAGGCTAGGCACGGCCATTTTGATGAAGGGGTGGGGCTTTGGGAGGCAAAAAATGCTGTATTCAATGTATAAGATGCACCCAGGTTTTCAGCCTCTTTTTAGAGGAAAAAAGGTGCGTCTTATACTCTGAAAAAATATGGTATATTGGACAGGTGTTCTCCTACCATTTTCTTGCTTATTTTGTTTTCCTACTCAGCCTTTTATGGTTCTGCTTGTGGTAAGTTGTGCTAATTTTTCTTTTTGCATAAAGACAGATGGAAAGAAAGAATTAAGCAGCTCTGCTTTGTCTCTTGTGCTTGTCACTTCCTTGCCATCTTCTCCTATTAGTGGATTGATTGTTTCCTTTTTCTTGGATTTTTATATGTTAAAAGAAACTTTTTTATTTTTGACATTTGCTGCAAGTTTTAGTTTATTCTGAGCCTTAGCTTTTCTCATTTCATCTTTGTAGATTTGGGCTATATGCTGGTTTTCTGCCTTGCCTATCTACCTCTCTTTCCATTTTTTTTAAACTTACAGGAAAAGAACTTTTTGCTAATTCAAAATATATTTATTTTATTTTATTTTATTACTATTTTATTCTATTGTGTTCTGTTTTATTCTATTCTATTCCTTACAATCTATGTGTCACCAATTTCATCAAAGATGACTCTTGGTGGCTTATAAACATTAAAGTTAGCATGTATGAAAATAATAAAACATTTTAAAAAATGATAGCCAAAATCATCTTGGCTTTCATATACCATATATTAATTTAGTGCAACTATTTAGAATAATTACTAGAACTTTGTACATAGTGAACAAAATGACAAATTAATCCAAACCAAGTATGCAAAAATAAAATATTCTAAAATGCATTCATGCACTGCCGCATCACATTTGCAAAGAAACAAATGAGGTTAAATGAGGACATACTAATCAACATAGAGGAAGCCTCATGAGAGCAAATACAAGCCTAAAGATTAATTAAGATGTTTGAAATGTAAATATAGCATGGGACCTAAAAAGTCCCTATTTATTTTACTTCTAAGAATTGTTAGAGGATAATTTGAGATGTAAGCATATTTACTAGATTAGGTCACGTAGAAAGAGAAAGAGCTAAATTCAATTTAAAATCTTCTGGAGAGTTTCAGGAAGCTATCCATCACTACAAATAGATGACCATGAAGACTAAATCACGGGTGGACAACAATTGAACCAGTTTAACCTGCTTTATCAAATTGCTGTTGTAGGGAAAATATAAGGAACTCTTGAGTAAAGGTAGAATATAAATTTAACAGATAAATAAACTTCTAGCATCTGTAGTCAAACAGACCTTCCATGGCAAGATGAAAAATAAAACACAAACAAACATCCTTCACATTCTATACAATTAATAATAATAATAATAATAATAATAATAATAATAATAATAATAATAATAATAATAATAATAATAATAATAATCTTTATTGTCATTGTAAAAATTACAATGAAATTGGTTTTAACTTCACTGGTGCAAAATTATAACAAACAAAAAAGAGAGAAAAGAAAAAAGAAAAAACTAGCCATGTGCATGGAGTGATTGCAGTTGAATTTAAAAGTCTCACAGCTCATGGATAGAA
Organism: Rhabdophis nuchalis; assembly: GCA_039707465.1. Taxonomy (NCBI): domain Eukaryota; kingdom Metazoa; phylum Chordata; class Lepidosauria; order Squamata; family Natricidae; genus Rhabdophis; species Rhabdophis nuchalis. The sequence continues at coordinate 98,020,913 of CM077647.1, forward strand.
GCTACCTTTAAACCTGTTCGTTCGGCTGGCTCTGCTTTGATATCTTCTGCGTGATGGTAGAAGGGCAAAGAGATACCAACCAGGGTGTGAATCATCTTTGAGAATCTTCCTTGCTCTGCTAAAGCAGCGAGATCTGGCGATGTTATCCACTGATGTCAGAGGCAACCGATGGTTTCTTGTGCCGAATTGATCACTCTCTGTAGTGCCTTCCTCTCCGCAACTGTTAAACCAGCATACCACACTGTGATACAATATGTGAGGACACTTTCTATGATGGACCGATAGAAAGAGGTCATCAGCCGTTGTTCCACCTGATTTTTCCGCAGGACTCTAAGGAAATGAAGTCTCTGTTGAGCTTTTCCAATCACCAGAGACGTGTTGTTTTTCCAGGTGAGATCTTGGCTAATAAGCACTCCTAAGAATTTAAAAGAGGAAACCCTCTCCACACAGCCCCCCTCGATATACAGTGGGGCAGGTTCCTCTCTGTGCCTCCGGAAATCTAGCACCATCTCCTTTGTCTTGCTAGTATTTAGATGTAAGTTGTTTCTTGAGCACCATGCGGAATTGAATTGAAAACCTCTGATATTGCATTAATATTGCACTATACAGTAGAAGTCAATATAGTTACTACCCAGGGATAGAAGCTGTTTTTCAGCCTCTTTCAGTAACCAAGAAAGAAAACTCCCAAAGCCATTGTTTGTGGAATTAAAAAGTATTTTTATTGGTTATGAAAAGATAGCAGCGAAGTAAAACAAGCTCTGAGCCAGAAAGGCGCGAACCCATAACTATCAAACGACTACCCAGCCCCCTCCCTCTAACAACCCCACCCCCATTGTCCAATCTGCAATTCCCTTAGGTGTCATGTGGGTTGCATCTCCAGAAAGCATCATCCGGTTGGTATGCAGGACGTTTGTCCTTGACCAGTTCTAAACATCGGCCACCAGCATGTGCAGAAGATGGTGAGAAGAAAACTCACTTTTACATATCAACTCCTGTACCATTTATTCCCATGCCAAATATCATGCCCCCATCCTCCCCATTTCTATGGCAGCCAAAAGCAAGTAAGCAAAGCAGAGGCTGACATCTGGCCCTCCTTCAGGAAAGGATATCATCCCTGGGGAAAGAAAACAACACAAAATACAATAACAAGCATTGGTATCTATATGAAATTCAAGGCTTATTAGGTTTGGTGTAGAACTTCTGCAAAAGTTTGGCAGCCCTGACGTGGGATTTGTCTACCCATTCAGCTTGGGAAGGAGGAAAATGTTTCCAGGACACCAACTATTGAATGCGTCCTTTATGTTTCCTGGAAGCTAAGATTTCTTTAATCTGCCTCCCTTAAAGAGGCGATGGTGAGACCCCTCCTGAAGAAGCCCTCTCTGGACCCAGCATTGTTGGTTAATTACCGTCCGGTCTCCAACCTTCACTTTTTGGCGAAGGTTGTAGAGAGTGTGGTGGCACAACAGTTTCCCCGTCATCTGGAGGTAGTTGATTATCTGGACCCGCGCCAGTCCGGCTTCCGGCCCGGGCACAGCACCGAGACGACATTGGTCGCGTTGGTGGATGATCTCTGGAGGGCCAGAGATGGGGGTTGTTCCTCCATCCTGGTCCTATTAGACCTCTCAGCGGCTTTTGATACCATCGACCATGGTATCCTATTGCATCGGCTGGAGGGGTTGGGTGTGAGGGGCACCGTATTACGGTGGTCCTCCTCCTACCTCTCCGGTCGATCGCAATTTGTGTTGGCAGGAGAGCAGAGGTCGACCTCGAGACCCCTCACTTGTGGGGTGCCTCAGGGGTCGGTCCTCTCGCCTCTCCTGTTCAACACATATATGAAGCCGCTGGGCAAGATCATCCGTGGTTTTGGGGTAGAGTACCATCTCTACGCTGATGATACGCAGCTGTATATATCTACCCCAAACCACCCCAACGATGCCGTAGCGGTGATATGCCAGTGCCTGGAAGCCGTGCGGGCCTGGATGGGAAGGAACAGACTCAGACTCAACCCGTCCAAGACCGAGTGGCTGTGGTTTCCGGCATCCCGGTACAACCAGTTGACTCCATCACTGGCCATAGGGGACGAACATCTTACCCCTGTGGATGGGGCACGCAACTTGGGCGTCCTCCTGGATACCTGGCTGTCCATGGAAGATCAAGTGACAGCCGTGGCCAGGAGGGCATTTTTACCAGGTTCACCTGGTACGCCCGTTGCATCCCCTATTGGATCGGGATGCCCTATGCACAGTCACTCATGCCCTCGTGACATCCCGACTGGACTACTGCAATTCTCTCTACATGGGGCTCCCCTTGAGATGCACTCGAAGACTTCAGCTTGTCCAGAATGCAGCCGCGCGAGCAATTATGGGAACCTCGAGGTTTGCCCACGTAACACCGCTCTTGCGCGAGCTGCATTGGCTGCCTGTCATCTTTCGGGTGCGCTTCAAGGTGTTAGTCATCATCTTTAAAGCGCTCCATGGCACGGGACCTAGCTATCTGCGGGATCGGATTCTGCCCCATACATCCCTGCGGCCGATTCGCTCCCACAGAGAGGGTCTTCTCCGGGTGCCGTCCACTAGGCTATGCCAGCGGACGACGCCCAGGGGAAGGGCCTTCTCTGTGGCGGGCCCAGCCCTCTGGAACGACCTTCCCCCCGAAATTAGAACGACGGACCTTCGCTCCTTCCGTCAAAAACTGAAAACACACTTTTTCTGCTTGGCCGGCCTAGGTTAGTCTTCCGTTTTTTAATTGGGTTTTTAGGGGGGCTTAGTTTTAGTATAGTGGGTTTTAGCGCATGGATATTTTGTTTAATTTTCTATCTTAGCTATTTATGTATTTTATATTTGTATTTTTTAACTTCCCTGTGCACCGCTCCGAGTCCCTCTGGGGAGAGGAGGCGGTCTATAAAATAAATTAAAATAAAACCTCAAAATGTTGCTCTCCTTCAATAAGGAGAACCGGGGGTGAGGGTTGGGGCTGATGAAAGGAAGAAGTGTGCTCTGGTTTTAGTAGGTTCACGTGAAACACATGATAAATTCTCCTAAGGGTTTTTAGCAACTCCAATTTTACTGATACAGGATTTATGATTTTTAGAAAGGGAAATGGGTCCATGTATTTCAGGCCCAGCTTCTTCGATTTCTGGGTGGTTTGGAGAAACTTAGTGGACAAAAACACCCTATCCCCAACTTGGTACTCTTTAGGCTTGGTCCTTTTTTATCCACTTGTTTTTTGTGAGCTTGGTGAGCTGCATCTAAGGCTTTGCGGGTCATCGGCAAAAACAAAGTTGATTACTCCACTCAGATAAGGATAAAATTTGTGGTGTCTCTCCAGGCAATTCAGGAATCAGTACAAAATCTTGATCAAACACAACTTTAAAAGGGGTCATTCCGGTATTGCTGTCTACTGAATTATTGTACGCCACCTCTGCATGTAGTAAAGGTTCGGCCCAATTATCCTGTTGATAATTGATAATACAACGAAGGTTCTGCATTAGAACCGAGTTAGTCAGTTCACAAGTCCCATTTGTCTGCGAATGGTGGGCAGAGCTTAGTCCCTTGGCAGAGCCAATCAATTTCAGGAACTTTCCATGAGTGGGAGGTGAATTGGACTCCCCTGTCCGAAATAATGCATAATAAACAATTTAGCCAATGATTTTGCTGATGGGATCTTGGAACAAGGCACAAAATGGACCTGTTTAGAAAACAGATCGGTGATAACCGAAATAAAGGTATTTCCAAGACTTTTTGGTAACTCAACAATAAAATCCATTGATATCTCCTTCCATAGGGCTCCAGGGTGGGCAACACTTTGAAGGACACCTTGAGGCTTCCTGGTGGTCTTTTTGCAGCTGCACAGACAGGACAACTGGCTATGTAGGACTCAATGTCTTTTTTCAGGGAAGGCCACCAAAATTGCCTCTTAATCAAGTGCGAAATTTTTACAAAACCAAAATGGCCTGCCATCCTCGAATCATGGGCCCATTGAAAAATGGCAGGTTTCAGGCTGCGAGGAACATAGTTTAGCTCCTACCAAAGCCAATCCATCTTTCATGGTGCATTCATCAGAATGTTTTTTGAATCAGTCATCGGACCCGAGGCCCTTCTTTAGTTCATCCATTAGATCTGTAGTCACATCCAAGTCCACTGAGCCCTGACTCCTAGTAACCATTGGGGTAGCCAGATTCTTAGCTGGGATGACTGGATGAACCACGGTCGGCCTGGAGCTATTGTAGTGGGGAAGTCTGGACAAGGCATCAGTCAGAAAATTCTTCCTCCCTGGGATGTATTTGAGGGTAAAGTTGAAACGATTGAAATGCTGTGCCCAGTGCACTTTTTTAGGTGATAGCTTACGCAGGGTCTTCAATGCTTCTAATGCTTCCAGGTTTTTATGATCAGTCCATACTTCAAAAGGGTGTTTCGCTCCCTCTAGGAAGTGTTGCCAGGTCATCAAGGCCCATCTGACAGCGAAAGCTTCCTTTTCCCATATGGCCCATCTTCTTTCTGTTTCTGTAAGCTTATGTGAGGTGTAAGCACAAGGTTGTAATTTTCCCTCTGCATTTGTTCGGAGTAATACTGCCCCCACTGCCACGTCACTGTCATCAGCATGAACCACAAATGGTGCATCCATATCTGGGTGTTTCAAAACAGGCTCCACTGTGAAGTCACTTTAATTTCTCAAAAGCAGCTTGACATTCCATAGTCCAGTTCAGAGGCTTACCCGGCATCTCCCTTTGATTTTAGGAGATTTGTAATTGGCAGTGCAATGCTAGCAAATGATGGAATAAATTGGCGATAGACATGTGCAAATCCCAAAAATCTTGATAGTTGCTTGTGGGTACGAGGAGCTGCCCACTCAGTAACAGCCTGGACTTTTGTCGGGTCCATTTTGTTGCCATTTGGGAGATACGCTAGATAATCTTCTCCTGATGAAATTCACATTTAGACAATTGGGTATAAAGTTCAGCGGCCCAGAGTTTTTTGAGGACTGAGCGCACCAAAGTCACATGTTCATCATGTGTTTCTGTGTAGATAAGGATGTCGTCAAGGTAGACTAATACGGCCTTGTACAGGTGCTCATGCAAAACTTCATTTATTAATTGCATGAAAACATCTTTCTTTTCGCTGAACAATACAGTGTACGGCCACCCATGATCTAACTGATTTTATGAAGCCTCTTTTCAAGTTCTTGTCAAGGAACTTCCATATTTTCTCCATTTCATGTGGGATCATCGAGTAAATATGAGGCTTAGGCAGTTTTTCCCCTGGGAGGATCTCAATGCTGCAATCAGTAGCGCGGGGGGGGGGGGGGATTTAGCAGAAGCCTTTCACTGAAAACCTCCCTGAGGTCCCAATATTCTTTGGGGATTTTTTCTTCCCCTTCAATTTTTTCCTGCACTGCAGTAGCTAGGTTTGGTTCAGCAGTGGCTATCATCCTCTTCCTCTCTGGAGGTTTAGCGGAATGGATGCACAACAACCCTTTCCTCCAGTTCACATATGGGTCCAGTATGACGGGCCGATCCATCCCAGGTGCAACAATGAAACTCAAGATTTCTTGGTGAACCCCCATCCAATTTCTATTGGTTCAGTTACAAAATGGGCAGCCCCCGCCCCCAAAACATTGACATGTCCAAATGGCAAAAGGTCAGTCTTAATCTTATTTTCTCCACCACTTCTGGGCTAATGACGCAACGGATGCATCCAAAGTCTAAGAGGGCCAGCATTTTCCCTTGGGTTCCAGTAGAGGGCACCGGGGGGGGGCACGGGGGGTCATGAATGGTCATGGGGCCTGATCAGGGAGTTACCAAGTGGTCATCTTCGGAATCAGTTTCACTTTTCCCAGAAAGAAAGGAGGTCCCTTTTTCCTCCTGACTGGGAGGGAAATCCTCAACAGCTTCCACTCATTTCAAGGCGGTCTCCTTGCATTTCCCTGGCTGATTGTCTGGTTTCTTCTCCCCAGCAGTGGTGGGTTTTGCTGCTCAGTGCCCCTCCTTCGAAAACAAGCAGTAGACCGGGGCTTGCTTGCAGACCATCCCTTTCCTCCTTTTGGAACTCTTCTGGGAGCGGTGGGAGGGGGATTTTTGCCTTTATCACTGCCTCCTAGGTATTTATTCCTGGCTAGGTTACTTTCCACATCTACTGCCATCTCATATCAGCACTGCAGGTTGCATGGGGCCTCTCTGTTCACACAGCTATGGTATATATCTTCGTTCAGACCATCCATAAAACTGTCCATTAAAGCCTCCTCGGACCAACCCCGCAAATGCACAGACAGCTCATGAAACTCTTGTATGTACTCAGCCACTGGACTTCTTCCTTGAGTAAGGAACTTCATCGTAGTTCTCGCCTTAAGCTCGGCTAGCAGATCATCAAAGCACTTCCTCAGGGCAGCCATAAACACATTATAATTCCACAGCAGGGGGGAGTCAACATTATAAGGCAACTATCCAGGGTGCCGCCTTGTTCTCCAATACCATAGTAAGGGCTCTCACTGTGGCTTCCTCGTTAGGGAAATCTCCATACTGTTGCATGTAATTCCAGACCTGAACCAGGAAAAATCCTAGCTCTTTGGGGTCTCCTCCGAATTTTACGCCAAGAGGAAGAACTTTTGGCATTTGGCGTCTGCAGGGGGGCCCTCCTCCCCTTGGAGGGGCTCATGCTGCTGCTGCGGCTCTTTCATCCTGATCAGCTCCGCTGTCTGCCCCCAGGGGCCCCCAGGGTTAGTCAGGTCCTCTGCACGTCTCTCTTCTTGATCAGCAAAATCAGCTTCCCTTTCAGCACGGTTCTCGGGGAAACAGTGTTTCTCCCAAGCCTCTTGAAAAAGTTTCAAAGTGTGGGTCATCATGAGATACTTTTTTTATATTGAAAAAGTTTTATTGGTTTTTACCATTTTCAAAAAGGGTAGGGTAAGGGATACAGAAACATATTAAGAACTTTCCCGTCGGGATCATTGGCCCTTCTAGGGCTTCATAATAAACATTAAAAGAACATTTTTCCAAAAGTACTACAAGGTGAAAATAAGTACAAGATTCCTAAATTCTCCATTCTATGCTAGCAGTCGTGTACAAACATCCAGACATAAGGTTATACAATATTAATAATAATAATAAAAAAGCAAAGTTATTTTTTCGATCTAAGTCTCTTGGCAATTGTATCTTATTTTCTTCTCCCTGGCCCCCAGCGGGCAGGGCCGTGGCCCCCTCCGTCCCCCCTGGATCTTCCCCCAGGATAGAGGAATGTTTTTTAAGAAAGGCTTCCGCCTCAGCAACTGTTTTAATCCTTACTCTTCCTTCATCCCAGAACACCAACATCCCTTCCGGCATTGCCCACTTAAACCAGATCCCGTGGTCAAACAATTTTCTGGATAAGAAGGAGTACCTCCTTCTCACCTCCCTAATCTTTTTTGGGATCTGCTTCAAGATGGCGACTTCCTTTTGTTGGTAAATTAACGGTCCCCCTCTCTGCGCTTTCAAAATTCCCTCTCTGGTTGACCTTCTAACAAATTTAATATGTATCTCTGGGTACTTCATTTATCCTGGCATATGCTGAATTTATTCTGTAGACTAGGTCAATGTCCCCCCTGATCTCATCTTTAGGTTTCTGTAAATAGTCTGCTAAAATTGTACTCATGAGCTCAGGAAGGCATTCACCAGATTCTTCAGAAATATTCTGAAATCTTAAAAAATATGACATCCTTTCAAAATCCATCCTAGACATATGACCAGACAAATCTGCAATTTCAATGTTGACATTTTTAAGTTCTCCCTTTGCCCCAGCCAGCCCCCCTTCCAGCTCCTCAGTATTCTGTGAATTCTCCAGCACTTGCTTCCGTGTTTCCAGAAGATCCTCCTTGAAACTTTTATTATCTGCTCTCAAAGCTTTAATTTCCTGCACCAGAGCTTGTAACACTGATTCCAAAGATGAAATTCTTTGTTCCAATCCTGCCAATTCTGATTTTGATGCCACGGTAAGCTGTTAAAGTCAGTGTCACTAAGATGGCGTTTTTTGGGTGGGGCCGTTGAGGCAGATCAGGAGAAAAACAGTTCAAGTGAAAGTTGTAAAAGAATTCAAGACCCAGCAGAGAAACACTTTTCACAGTCAATAATTTTAGCAGAGAAGGCACTCAGGGAAGGAATCAATTAATCCAGAAATTTCTTCATTAGTAGAGAGAGAGAGTCCATTTCAGAAAGAGATGTTGGTAATTTTCCAAAAGTAAAAATAGTCATTCAAGAACAAAGGGAACCATCCTCCACCGCCCCGTCTGAGAGCCAGGAGGAGAAAATAACCAAAGAAAAATTGTATCCAGCCGGACTTAGATACATTGTAAAGAAATAAGCTGCAGATCACTTTCGCTTATTTCAAAGCAGTCCGGAAACAAAGTATCCGCTTCCTCGCAACGAGGAGCCATTTCCAAACGCCGCTTTAAATCCGAGGGGGGGTTTAGCCAACAAACACCCCCCTCTACGTTCTTTCCATCCAGGCTGCCAGCATAAATAATGTTGAAAATCACTCACTCTTCACCTCGCCGCCAAAGCCCCAGGGAGCCTTCCGACCCGCACGCTCAGTTCTTTTTAAATTTGCTGATCGTTACCGTCCTCCATTGGCGAAGGGAAATCCCCCCCCCGCAGCATGCCTCCCCTCGCCTAGACCGAAGACAAGGGCCGTTCTCCAGCCGCCGCTAAGAGGAACAGACCCAGGCAAGCCAGCCCTACGCGAGGCCCCCAAAAATGGGGGTGCCTCGCCCCCGATGGGGAGCAGAAAGAAGGAAAAGCGGCGAACGAGTCCGAGACTCATCCGTCGCCGCTGGAAGGCGGAACCGGAAGTCATCATGAGATACTTTTGTTTGGCTTCCTGCCAGGCAGCCTCAGGTCACCGGCTTGTGGTAACTCCGGCAGGAATTTCCTCAGGATCACATCTCTGCCCCACTCCCAATGACCACCTGGGATGGACGGATCTTTCCTCCAAGTCCAGATCAACCATCCATTCTGTTTCCAAGGGACATGAAGATCTGACAGCCCCCATGTTGTCCTTCTGGTCACTGCTTGGATTGGACATTTCTTTGGAGGTTTTTGTTTTAAGTACACTCCTCGGAAGGTGCTAGCTCTGGGATGAGCATGAAGTGAGATCTTACTTATTGTCAGGCGTGCCTCCTTCAGTAACCAAGAAAGAAAACTCCCAACGCCATTGTTTTTGGAATTAAAAAGTACTTTTACTGGTTATGAAAAGATAGCAGCGAAGTAAAACAAGCTCTGAGCCAGAAAGGCGCGAACCCATAACTATCAAATGACTACCCAGCCCCCTCCCTCTAACAACATCACCCCCATTGTCCAATCTGCAACTCCCTTAGGTGTCATGTGGGTTGCATCTCCAGAAATCATCATCAGGTTGGTATGCAGGATGTTTGTCCTTAACCAGTTTCAAACATCGGCTACCAGCATGCGCAGAAGATGGTGAGAAGAAAACTCCCTTTTCCATATCAACTCCTGTACCATTTATTCTCATCCCAAATACCATGCCCCCACCCTCCCAGTTTCTATGGCAGCCAAAAGCAAGTAAGTGAAGTAGAGGCTGACAGTCCTTGTTTTTATTATGCTGTACCATCTGCCAGATGGTAATAGTTAAAAAAAAGGATGTCCAGGATAAGATGATCTTTAAGAATGTTTTGAACTTTCTTAAGGCAACCAGAGATATAATGTTCTTCCAAAGGGAGAGAGCAACCAATGATCCTCTGGGTATTAACATTAACCCTCTAGAGTGCTGTCCTATCTGCCACTGTGCAATTGCAATTTGCCAATTGGCAAACCGTACACAGGTGCAGTAAATTCTCTCTATGCACTCTCTATAGTGCAGTGATAGAAGGTCACCAGCAGTTTTTCATCCAGTTGTTGTTTCCTGAGAAGTCTCAGGTAGTCTAATCTGCTGGGCCCTTTTGACTAGTACTGCAATGTGAATGTCCTCTATTATGCTAACACCCAGAAACTTAAAACTGGACACTTGCTCCACTCGGTCTCCATTGATAAACAAGAGCTGAATGTCTGCTCTGTTCCTTCTAAGGTCCACTATAGGCTCCTTGGTCTTATTGGTGTTAAGGAGCAAATTATTGTCTCCACACCATGAAAGCAATCAGTCCACTTCATCTTGATAGACAGACTCATCCCTGCCCCAGAGATGAGTTCCACCACTGTTATATCATCTGCAAATTTAGTAATAGCATTTCTAGCATGAGTGGGCAGCCATGCACATAAAGACTACAGAGTAAGGGACTCAATACACAACCCTGTGGTGAACCCTTTAAGAATAAGGGTTGAAGAAATATGATTATCTAATCTGACCCTCTGAGAGCGACCAGACAGGAAATATATAATCCAAAGGCAGATTGAATAAGAAAGTCCAAGATCCATAAATTTAGATACTAGTCTATGTGGACGTATTGTGTTAAATGCAGAGCTAAAATCTACAAAAAATCTCTTTACATAGCCCTCCCCCCACTGTTCCAGGTGAGTCAGAGCAGTATGAAGAGTGATGGCTATAGCATCCTCTGTATATTTATTTCTTCTGTATGCAAACTGGTGTTAATCAAATGTATGCGGAAGAGCAGAAATGATGTGCCAGCAGACCAATTTCTCAAAGCACTTCATGATGATAGGAGTGAATGCCACTGGTCTGTAATCATTGAGATTATTGATAGGGAACTTCTCTGGCAGTTGAACAATGGTGGAAGCCTTCAAACAAGATGGAATAGTGGACTGGGATAAAGATCAATAGAAGATCCTTACTTACACTGAAGAAGTCAAACATGGATTTAATGTCCTGAGCGAACAGATAATTCAGGAGGTTGATTGACTGATCTTATTTAGATATTAATCTTCTACACAATTGGAAATCTGAAGGTAGAAAATACTTTAAATGCAAAAAGATTTGAAAATAAAAATCTAAAAAAATCTAAATAAATAAAAATTCATTAATAATTAAAATTTTAATGAATCAAAGAAATCTTGGTTGCTCTTTCAGAAGGAAGAGAAAGTGCAGTCTATAGCTGTTACTATTATTTGGTTGAGTGTTTGTTTATTGGTTTTAGTCTCTCATCTCTAGTGACCACTGGAGGAGTGGAAGCAATGTATGAAAATGTCTTCTCCCATGTGACAGTCAGATGAGCTCTAACAGTAGCAGTATCTTTAAAATAGGCTATCCTGCAGATCTAATTCTCAGCAGGTTTGTAGCAGTAAGGTACCCCATCACACTGTCCAGTATGGGGCTTTAAAGTTCAGTACTGTACTGGTACTTAAAAATCTGTCCAGTAAATAACTAGCAGATTTCTATATATTTCTTTAAAAAGTTTAAAGAAGTTCTTTAAAGAAGTTCTTTAAAAAGTTTTTAGGGCTCCCCGAGAGAATTCAGATTAATTTGTCTTTTGGGATCAACCTTCCTTCTAAGATCAGAAAGCAGTGACAAAACATATGTTAAGCATTCTCAAGGGGCAGTATATTTTCATCTTTCAATATGGTATTAAAAAGCACTCTATATCCACTCACCCTCTTTCCAAGATAAAAAGAATAATTGTCAGTACCATTATAAACAAGATACTGAAGTGAAGAAAAATATTAGAGAAGAAAGCCACAGGGGGAAAAAGACGAACTTAATTTAATATTGCCAACGTATAGCTCTTACTGCATATGTGGGTAAAATCCTTATTCCATCTTAATCAAATAACAGACTTAAAGGACAATAACTAGAACAAATGTCCTGAAGGAAATCTTGGAAACAGTTATTCCTGTAATTATCTATTATTTTCTAGTTGATTTGTGGCATTCAGACTTTAAATATATTTTTTTAAAAACAGCATAATCCTTAAAACTAAAACTAAATAAAACCAATGTGATTTATGACCTTCAAAATGCTGCATCAGTAAAAGTCTATTTATGAAAAAATGAAGAGAGAGAGAGAGAAAAGAGAGAGAGAGAGAGATGGATACTATTGATATACTACAATATTTATATATTGGAGCTCAACTCCACAACCACTGTCAAATCAGTGTCTCCAAATGAAATTCTCCTAGCCTTCTTATAAGATTGCAAAAATGTTTGTCATTGCTATTGTCTTATCCATTAAAATAACATGAACATGAATATGAATTCAAATTTCCTACATAATTCATTTTTAATTAAATAAAAGAATATATCTAACTTACATGCATATATTTTTTGAAAGTGGGATGGTTTTTCCATTCTGGGAAACTAAGATCACTTCTGGTATAAACAAAGGACTGAGGCAAGTAGAAGTGGTATCATTGTAGGAGTACCACTGACTGAGAAGACCACAGAGATATGGACAATAAAAAATGCCTATATCTTGATAGTACTCTATTCCATATAAAGTAAACATCTGTGTTTTTAGATTTTCAGTCCTCATAACTTTATCTGTTTAAATATGAATATACTTCATTTATGTAAACAATTTCCAACTCATTCTCCAAACTACACAATGGAAAGTTGATGTGTAAAGATGCAACATGAGTTTCTGAAATATAAGATCCTTGATCACTTCATTGATGAAATCTTAAAATGAATGACAGTGCAAGTAATTCAGTGTCACAATAATTTTATTCTGAATCCCTAAATTGTCTCTGGCAACATGTAGAGAGGGAATGTGCTATAGCAGCATTTTATATCACAGCATTTTAAGTTCATTGCTCAACCCTAGAGCACAAGAACATTAAAGTTAACAAAAAAAAGTGTAAAGTTGAGATCTATTGGAATATATCTAGCTGAAAACTCATGGATGAAGAGCTCTTTCCAGGTCTTTAATGAATGTATGAATCAATCAATCTGTCATTTATTTGGAGTTTATTATCTAATATCTGGCTAGGAGATGGCATGTCTTTCATATAAAAAAGTGATTTTTAAAAATATAGTCTGAATATAGTCTGTTTTAATCAGACAGGTTACTTCCAAAACATATCTTCATTACTATTAGGGCTAACATTAGCATGGTTGATCAGATTGCTCAGAGTTCAAGAAAGCTTTAGAGTCAACCTCCTGAAACATGAGATAAGCCCCCTAACTGAGCAGAGTTGATTTCTGGAATAATTTTAGTTTCCAGAGTGTTATAGTAAAAATGCATCAATTGGTTCAAATTATGATCAGGGCTGTCTGCAAACTCAACGATACGTTTAGACTGTAGTTGGTATTTTTGTCCCTCTATCAAGTTCTTCCTTAGGACCTGGGATAAACAGATGTTGTCTGAGGGTGTTAAAACAATTGTTGCAGGGTGTAAGCTGCTCCAAATAAAGCTGAAATTGACTAAAAGCTTTCACAATTACTGATAGTGATTTTTGTCAATGGCAATGGTGTTCAAGGGTTTCTCCAAATATTTTAAGGTTGTACTCTAGATAGTATTGGCATTCTCTTTGTTTTCTTTTTTTGCCACAATTGCTTTATTTCTATTTGCAGGTTTTTGTATTTTGTGGTTTTTCTCCAGTTCTCTTTTCTATTTTAGTGTCTCCAGGTACTGTCACTTCCACTATCCAGACTTTCTTATTAATAATTGTTAAGTCTGGGGTGTTATATGTATAGGGCTTGTCTGTTTGAATTTTAAAATCTCAGAACACTTTAGCTTTTTTATTTTATATTATTTGTGGTCCCATCAGTTTCCTGAATATATTCCAATTTACATTTGTTATTACCGTATTTATCGGCGTATAACACGCACTTTTCCACCCTGAAAATAGGGGGCAAATGATGTATGCGTGTTATACGCCGATATGCGTGTTATACGCCGATATTATTATGCCGGGTCATCCGCGAGGTCCTGTTGTGTGTCTGTTAGACTCTGATTCCCTCCCCCCCCGTCTTTCTCTCGCTCTCTGCCCAGAGCGAGAGAAAGACGGGGGGAGGGAATCAGAGTCTAACAGACACACAGAGGGGAAGAGACAGAGGGGGAAGGAGGAAACCCTCCACAGCCGCGCGGAGACTCCACGCCGTCTCCGCGCGGCTGTGGAGGGTTTCATCCCTCCCCCTCTGTCTCTTCCCCTCTGTGTGTCTGTTAGACTCTGATTCCCTCCCCCCGTCTTTCTACAGACACACAGAGGGGAAAGAGAAAGGGGGAAGGAGGAAATCCTCCACGGCCGCGCGGAGACGCCGTCTCCGGGAGAGGTGGTGGCAGTCCACGGAGGGCGGATGCCCACTTCTCGCTGCGGGTGAAAGAGCCGCCGTCCACCTCTTGGCGGGAGGAGGAGGAGGCGGCAGAAGAGCGGACGGGCGGGGTGGGGCTGGAGACGGAGAAAGCCGCGAGGCCGAGGCCACTCTGGCGCGCGAATGCAGAGGCGTCGGTTGCCCTGACATATGGCAGCACGGGCGCGTGCTCAGGGAAAGGCAGGGAAGGTGGGAAGAGCGCCCCCCCATTCCTCCCCGCCCACCAATGGTAGCCCCGCCGCCAGAAGTGGAGGGCCTGGTTGCCAAGGGGAACGGGGAAGCATCCCTCCTCCCCCGGCACCAGCAGCATGGGAGCTGGACGATAAGCAGGCAAGCGATCTTGTCGCTCTCGTGCCCAAGCAGGTGCCTCTGCTGCTGCTGCTCCCCTCCCCGCCTCACCCCTTGCCAAACCCTGGTAATATGGTGGAAGAGGGGGGGAGGGAAAGAAGGGTGGGTGAGTTGCTTTCCCAGGAAGCTGGTGGCAGGGGCTTTTCCTATGTGGCCTTGGATCGCTCCTTTCCACCCACCCCACTCACCGTTTCTCTGCCTGCTCTGCACCTTTTCTCCAAGAAATCGGTAGAATCAGGGCAGAGGCGTAGCGTGGGGGTGCAGGGGGGGCCCGCCGCACCGGGCAGCTAACACTGCGGGGTTCGGATGCGTCGGGCAAAGGTAACTCACTCCCCCCCCAGTCCGGGCTCACACACACACACACAAACACACCCTCCTCCCCTTCTCCTCCACCCCACCGCCTCTCGGGGCCACGCCGCCACTCTTAAGCGAAAGAGGTCGCGGGGTGGGCAGCCTTGCCTCCCTGCCTATTCTCCCCCCCTCGTCTTCACCCTCCCCGTAAAATATCCCAAGCCGGCTCCCGCACACGGGAAAGGCTGGCGGAGTTTGCCGGCGACTTTCTTCTTCTTCTTCTTTTCCTTCCCTGGCGCGCGTTCTGCTGAATGAATGAGCAGCGGTCTGGTCCTCCTTGCGCGCAGCTGGTTCATTTGAATGTAAATGGGAGGAGGGGAGGAGGGGATGTGTGTTGAGGGGGGGGGAGAGAGAGAAACGAGCGAGGGAGAGGAAGGAAGGAAGGAAGGAAGAAAAGAGGCGCTTATTAAAATGGATGAGTCTGCAAGTTAGGGGGCGCAAATTACTTGCCTTGCCCCGGGTGCTGACAACCCACGCTACGCCACTGAATCAGGGTAATGTGGCCTGTGGAGAGATTAATTTGCCGGGAGTTCAAAGTTCTTTATTTGAAATTTAAATTTTTTTCCTGAAATTTCCCTCTTAAAATGAAGGTGCGTGTTATACGCCTGTGCGTGTTATACGCCGATAAATACGGTAATTTGTCATGCTGTTTTTTGTACGTTGGTGTGATATTCTTGCATCAGCTAACTTGGTGATCTATTGTATCTTCAGCTTCTTTGCAAAGGTGGCATTTGCTGTCTGTTGCTGTCTTATTAATTCTATCTTTAGGTTCATTATACCCACTGTTTCTTTCCTCAATTTTCTGTTCTTAGCCATTGCCAGGTCTTGTTATCTGCTTTGCTTATTAGTTCCTTTTTATAGACTGGCCATGTTACCTTCTTATTTCTCTTTTCCATTCTTTGTTTGATCTTTCTTGTAGGCAAGTTTGGTCTCTGTGGTATTCTTGGTATATCACCTTTGGTGCATTTCCTTCATTATTCTTCAGATATTCCTCCAATGCCCCCTTTTTGTTTTTAACTGAGGTGTATTTGCAACCTGACCTCTTATTTTCCTTAGTAAGTAGAGTGTCAACATCACTGTGAGGATGAAGAGAAAGATTCATTGTCATTATTTTTCTTCCTATCCAGGGCTTTTAATTATAATGGGTCCAGTCCTATTCCAGTAGTGTATCTAAAGACTGGAACTGCCCAGGTTGCAATTGCATTTTCTCCATTGAGCTTGGATTTTAAGATCTTCTTCACTCTCATAATGTACTCACTTCTCATCTTTTTCTTGATTTCAATGTGCTTGATGCTGTCAGCTTGAAGGATGCCTAGGCATTTGTAGTGATCATCTTCATTCATACTCTTAATATAATTTCCGTAGGAGATCAGGGGGGATATTGATTTGGTATATAGAATAAATTCAGCATATGCCAGGATAAATGAAGTACCCAGAGAGATACATATTAAATTTGTTAGAAGGTCGACAAGGGAAGGAATTTTGAGGGCGCAGATAGACGGTCCTTTAATTTATCAACAAAAAGAAGTCGCTATCTTGAAGCAGATCCCGAAAAAGATTAGGGAGGTAAGAAGGAAATACTCCTTCTTACCTAAAAAATTATTTAAACAGGGGATCTGGTTTAAGTGGGTGATGCCAGAAGGGATGTTGGTGTTCTGGGAAGGAGGGAGAGTAAGGATTAAAACAGTTGTAGAGGTGGAAGCCTTTCTTAAAAAACACTCCTCAATCCTGGAGGTTGAAAATGGAAGAGCGGAGGGGGCCACGGCCTCGCCCACTGGGGGCCAGGGAGGAGAACAAGAAGATACAATTGCTAAGAGACTTAGATCTAAAAAATGACTTTTTTAATATAGTATAATTTTTGTTTGGATGTTTGTATAGGATTGCTAGCACAGAATTTACAATGATGTATGCACTTCTCTTCACTTTGTAGTACCACTGAAATTATGTATCATTTATATTTTTGTCATGAAGCCCCGGAGGGGGCCAACGATCTCGACGTGAAAGTTCTCAAAATATCTTTTTCACACCTTACCTTCACCCTACTTGTAAAAATTCTAAAACTCAATAAAACTTTTTCAATACAAAAAATATAATTTCCGTAGGCATCTTAATTTCTTCAGTTTTCACTAGTTTTCCTAGGATGATAGTGAGTATGGCACTCCAAAGTAAACTGTAATAGACAGTGTATATATAGAGAGTGCTGAACGGTGATTCTAGCTCCTCCTTGGAGCAGGCAAGCTCCACAACTATGGTAAGATATTGCCTCACTAGGAATAATTATTATAACTATTAGAGATGATCACACCATTAGTCAGATGTTTAAATTGGATTTGGCATTTTTATCCACCTACCAAGTCTTTCCCAAGTATCCAGAATAGACATGTGTATATTGCAAGGGTAGGTTTCAGCAGGTAATCACCGGTACGTGTGTACCCGATCGTGAAACTTAGCATGCCTTCCTGTGCCTGAGCTTCCGGAGGACCCGTACAAGAACACTCCCTCCCCTGGCCTGCCTCCCTCTCACTCCCTCAAACGCCCAGTCGCCGCCTGCTCCGCCTGTCTGCATCAGACTTGTACTGCCCACCCACTTCCTTTGCCGGAGTGGAGGATTGGGAGAATCCCATGTGACGTGCGTTCCCTTCTCTTTGACAGCCGCCTGGTTTCCAATGAGTGGGGGGGAGAAATCCATGCATCTTTTCCTCCCTCTACATGGATTTCTCTGCCACTGAAAATCAGGCAGCTGTCAAAGAGAAGGGAGCAGCGCACACCACGTGGGCTTCTCCCAACAGCCAAAGAAGAAACAGGAGAGAGGATTTGGCTGTTGGGAGATAGCCCATGTGGTACACACTCCCTTCTTTTTGACAGCTGCCTAGTTTCCAATGGGGGGGGGCAGAAATTCATGTGTTTTTCCTCCCTCTCCAACTCATGGATTTCTACCCCCCATTAGAAACCAAGCAGCTGTCAAAGAGAAGGGAGCACATGCCGTGTGGGCTTCTTTAAACAGCCGAAGAAGGAACAGGAGGGGAGGATTCAGCTGATGGGGGATAGCCCACCTAATGCACGCTCCCTTCTCTTTGACAGCCGTCTAGTTTCCAATGGGGGGGGGGGGAAATCCATGCATTTTTCCTCCCTCTGTATGGATTTCTCCCCTCCACTGGAAACCAGGCGGCTGTCACACATACATACACACACCATGCATGTGTAAGGGGGACTGAATCAGCTGGGATGCTGGCAAAAAAAGAAGCTTCTGTTTCTCTGCTTCTGCAACTCACAGAGGAAGGAGGTAACAATGCTGGCCAGTGCTCTCTTCACTTACTGCTCACCCCCACCCACCCCTGTGGCCCACCGACTCTCAGCCCTGCCTAGCTGGGTGGCTGGCCAGGAAAGCAGTGAGGGGGAGAGCACTGGCCAGCATCCCTTTCTCCTTCTTCTGTGAGCCATGGCAGCAGAGAAACAGGCTTTCCCAGCTGATTCAGTGCCCCTTACACATGCGCCTTGCATTGTGGCAAGTGCAGTGTGCATGTGTGTGTGTGTGTGATGTGCATGTTTTCCGTGGCATGCCCAACACCTTCAGGCACCCACCAGGTCACTCACTGAGCAGCTGAGAAATCGGGCTTTGGCTAAAGGAAAAAAATTATGTTTGAAATTAGCCCTCTCTGCTGCTCTGCTAAAAAGGCAGGAACCAATGCCAAGAGATAACAGGATGACTAATCATATTCGGTTAACCCCCAGAGCGGTAAGAGGCTGAATTGGGAGCTCTGTGAATTGGCTTGTAGGACACAGAATGCCGTGATTTATTAGGCACTGGTTTTAGTTCATAGAATATATCTACAAATATAATTGGGAGGAATTTGTGTGAGAGAGAAAGGGGGGAAGAGAGCAAGGAAGGAAGGAAGGAAGGAAGGAAGGAAGGAAGGAAGGAAGGAAGGAAGGAAGGAAGGAAGGAAGGAAGGAGAGGGAGAGAAAAAAGAGAGACAGATAGAAAGAGAAAGGGAAAAAGGAAAGAGGAAGGAAGGAAGGAAGGAAGGAAGGAAGGAAGGAAGGAAGGAGGGAGGGAGGGAGGGAGGGAGGGAGGGAGGGGGAGGGAGGGATGGAAACTTATGACCACAATTGAGCCCAAAATTCTGGTTGCTAAGCAACAGCGTTGTTAAATGAATTTCACCACATTTTCCAAGTTGGCCATGCCCACCTGTTTACACAACTGCCAAGCCACTCCCACCCAGTCCCATGACCCCCAAGCCACTCCCACAAGACAGGCTACACCTAGAGAATAGGTTCTAAAAACTTCTGAAACCCATCACTGGTATATTGTTTGATTGTGTTAAAATATCATTGCAAGAAATAAGCTGCTGTTATTATATTATTATTATTTTCACAATGCCGTGTCTTAACTATTTGCTTTGAAATTTGGCACTGTCTTGTTTATCTATACTGACAAAACGTATTGAATTCATAGGTTTTCATACCAGTCTTTCTAGTTTTTTTATAGAGGTTTTCACAAAAAAGAAACACCGTGAGTACAGACATACATATCCAAATAACAGTTTCATCCCTTTCTTATAATTTGAAATCTCTAAGCAGACTTGCATTCCAAAACTTGTTCAGGAAAGTGGTAATTAAGACCACTTAATTAACGCACGCACACACACACATTGACAGTGTGTTTTCACTTTAGAATAAGAGAAGAAAAATAGGAATTATGTTCTCTTTTTTTCTCAGTGTCAGCACCAACCCTACAAAACCTACAAGCCTCATTAAACATGATCCAGGAATTTATGATAAAAGCACAACAATCAATAACCAAAAACAAACAAAAAATGAAGATGATCTGGGGCAGTGGTCGGCAAACCGCGCCTCGCGAGCCGCATGCGGCTCTTTGGCCCCTCGAGTGCGGCTCTTCCTCCACCCTCACCGAGGATGGGACTCCTGAGACCCGCCGGAGCAACCCTCCCTACCGGCCGCTGATTCCCTCCCTTGCTCCCCGCGCGGAGCCTCCCGAGGCAGCATGCCATCCACTCATCTACTTCCAGGGGGTGCGGAGGCTCCGCGGGCGATTGGAGGGAACCGGCATCCAGAGGGTCGCCGTTCCTTCCCCACCCCACACCGAGCCCTGGAAGTAGCGCGGGTGGGCGAGCCCGGCTCCTTCCAGGGTGATCCAGGGGGGCGTTTCATCAGTTACGCCTGATGCGCCAATTGCGCCCCTGGACCGGGCTGCCCTTCGCACAGTCACTCAAGCTCTCGTGACGTCCCGACTCGACTACTGTAATGCTCTCTACATGGGGCTTCCCTTGAGGTGCACTCGAAAGCTACAGTTAGTCCAAATCGCAGCCGCGCGGGTGATTATGGGAGCCACCAGATGCTCCCACATAACACCGATCCTGTGCGAGCTGCATTGGCTTCCTGTGGCCTTTCGGGTGTGCTTCAAGGTTTTGACGACCATCTTTAAAGCGCTCCATGGCTCGGGGCCTAGTTATATGCGAGACCGCCTCCTGCCCCATACATCCCTTAGACCGATCCGCTCCCACAGAGAGGGCCTTCTCAGGGTGCCATCGGCCGGACAATGCCGACTAGCGACACCCAGGGGAAGAGCCTTCTCTGTGGTGGGCCCACCCTTTGGAACGACCTACCCCCTGAATTACGCACCATCACCGACCTCCGCCTCTTCCGCCAATGTCTAAAGACATACCTTTTCCAACAAGCCGGCCTAGCCTAACCTCCCACGGGGACTTTTTAGAAAGTTTTAAATTGGGTATTTTAAAATTTGGTTTTTAGCATAGGATTAGGATAGTTTAATATTTATTTTAATTATGTATTTATTTTTGTATGTTTTTAAATTTCCTGTGCGCCGCCCTGGGTCCTTTGTGGAGAAGGGCGGGATATAAATATAAATAAATTCAAATTCAAAATTCAAATTGGAGGGAACCGGCGTCCGGAGGGTCGCCGTTCCTTCCCCACCCCACACCGAGCCCTGGAAGTAGCGCGGGCGGGCGAGTGAACACGGCAGGCGGCCAGGCCCGGCTAAAGCGAGCCAGTGAGTAACTGCGGCGGGCTGGGCTGAGGAGGCTCCGCGGGGGAGCGGGGGGGCAGACAGACAGACAGAGAGAGGCACAGACCCAGAGAGAGACAAGGAGGGAGGGGGGAATCAGAGAGTGACAGACACACACAGAGAAACAGGGAGAGACAGAGAGAGGGAGGGAGGGAGAGAAAGATAGAGACACAGAATGAGTGATTAAGTGCTTGAATGCGAGACAGACAGACACACACATACAGTGACAGATGGGCAGATGAAGCAGATAGAGAGACAAAGAAAGAGAGACAGAAAGAGAGAAAGAGAAAGAGAGAAAGAGAGAAAGATGGAAAGAAAGAGAGAGAGAGAGAGAGAGAGAGAGAGAGAGAGAGACAGAAGGAGACAGAAAGAGAGAGAGAAAGAGAGAAATGGAGAAAGAGAGGAAGAAAGAAAGAGAGAAAGAAAGAGGAAGAGAGAGAGAGAGAGAGAGAGAGAGAGAGAGAGAGAGAGAGAGAGAGAGAGAGAGAGAGAGAGAGAGAAAGGAAGAACATGACCACAATTGAGCCTAAAAGTTTGGTTGCTAACCAAGACCATTGTTAAGTGAGTTTCACATTTTCCAAGTTGGCCACACCCACCCAGTAAATGACTGCTGAGCCACTCCCACAAACCAGGCCACACCTTCCGGCTCTCAAAAGAAATTTCAATCGTGGTATTGTTGATATTTGGCTCTGTTGACTAATGAGTTTGCCCACCACTGATCTAGGGGAAGTGAAAGATGATATAAAGAAGTTGGATGATAGAATGGGGAAGATACAGGAAACAATAGCCAAAATGAGCAGAAAGTAAAACTGGTAAAAGCAAGGACAGAACAAACTGAAAAGAAATTGGAAGCAACAGAAGACAGACTGACAGCAGCCAATAGAGAACTGGGGGAGGCAATAGTCCATTTAGAATTGGAAAGATCCTCTTTCTATTTAAGATTTCAGAAAACTGTCTATCTTTTAAGTTCAAGGTATAAGGTATATATAGGTTATTTTTCAGTGTATAAGATGCACTCCCGCCCCAAAAAAAGTGGATGGCAATGTCTGTCCGTTTGATAGAGTGAATGTTGCCAAAGTCCCACCTACCCACTAGCCCCCACGGTTCGCCTCTGCCTCCCATCAATTTGCATCCTATCCTCCTTGCAGCAAACAACCTGGTCAGCTTCGCACAGCCTGATTTAGCATGAGCAGCTGATTGGCAGTTGGCTCCACCTCCCAGAATACCACCTATCAGCTGTTCCAGGCTGCGGAGATAGCTACCGCTCATCGCTGCCGCCACCTGTTGCTGCCTCCACGTGTCCCATTTTTATCTTCTGCACGTCCCATTTTCAGCTTCCACTAGTTCCGTTTTCGGCCTGTTCCATGTGGCAGGGTTAGGCGGCGGGGATTGTTACTGCTCATCGCTGCCATAATCAACCCCGCCTATTGCTGCCTCCCCATATCCCATTTTCATCTTCCGCCCATCCCATTTTTGGCCTCTGCATGTCCATTTTTAGCTTCCACCTGTCCCGTTTTCAGCCCATTCCAGGCAGCAGGGAGAGGCAACCACCTGGAACGGTCCAAAAGGGGGATGGGCAGAAGATGGAAATGGGTCGCTTGGAGGCAGTGATGGGCGGTGGCGGCAATGGGTGGCGATGGGCGGTGGCAATCCACGCAGCCTAGAACAGCTAATACGTGGTATTCCAGGAGCCTGATCCAGCCGCCAATCAACTGCTTATGTTAAATCAGGCTGTGCCGAAGCTGACCAGCTGTTTGCTATAATGAGGCAAATTGCAGGGAGGCAGAGGCAGACTTCCCCCCCCCTGGTTTTCCTCCCTAAAAGTTAGCTGTGTCTTATAGTCTGGAGCGTCTTATAGTCCAAAAATGATGGTAAATAAAAGCATGACCCACATGTGAAAAATGCAACATTTTCCAACTATAGAGAATGAAGAAATTACATACAAGCTACAGCATAGAATACCGTTGTTTTCTTTATCTGTTCACAAAAATTAGAATGAAACATAAAACAGATGTCGCCAGTGAAGGACCAGCTGTAGCAATAGGAGGTTATCTTAGTTATCTTACGATAACATAATCAGAATTCTTCCTGGAGACTACCTGAAAGCATTCAACATTCAGCTCATTACAATATCTATTTTAACAATCAATATATAGCCTTAGGGCCCTGAACCTTTCTTGTTTATTCTGTCTGCAGGCATTCTCTTGCTTATCTGAATATACAAAAAGATTTTCTGCCAAGCAGCTTAGTTCCCCAGCTCAGCGAAGGTGGGACAGGACAGGAAAGAAAACAAACCACGAAATTAAGTTACACTGAGAAAGTGTAACACATTCCCATTGATATGAAAGCAAGCAATAATCTATCCTTGTCATTTTCTCTAATAAATGATGGGACTATGAAATATAAAAGATTTTGTCAACAGATAAGTGTTTATTGTCAAAAGTTAATCATATCGAGAGACTGCTTCCGCTTTCCGGAGGCGACGGTTGTGTTTTCTGACACGTCCGCCGCTAGTTTTCTCTAGTGGCCCTTTCAGGGGTACGGAGCTCTTGTAGAGAGCCCCAACCGTACGAGCGGCTTGCGGTGAAACCCCCCATCCCGACGGCAGTCGGGGGGGGGGGTCGTTCCCGCTTCGCTCCAGGAGCCGGAGAACAGAATGCGGGGGGAAGAGTTCCCCTTGCCGAAGGATCGCTGGAACCGTAGAAATTGAAGCAGCGGGCTGAAAAGCCGGAGTTGGTGGAAGTGCCGAGGCTCCGTTGCAACAGAGTAGCTTGTGAGTTGGTTTCTGAATTTTTGAATGTTTTCAACTTTTTAAAAAGAAGAATAGAGGGGGGAGTTTGTTAAAAAAAAACCTCTCGGAACAAGCGGCGATTTAAAATGCTCCCCGGACGCGGGGAGAGGGAGAAAGTAACATCCGGTTATCTAACAAGTGAAAATGAAAGTTTTTGCTAAATGTGGATTCGCGGTTGATACTTTGTATCTGAATCTTGCTACAGCAGAAATAGACTTTCACTAATTCTTCTCAAACACCAAAGAGGCGGGAAAATGGCGGTTCTTTGTTCCCAGTAAGAAACTTTTTTGCTTACTTTTTAAACGTTCCTTCATTTTTACAGCACTGCAAAACTTATACACATGCCATCTCAGTGACTCTCGGGATTTCTCCTATTGTGTGCCTTCTTTTTTCACTGGACTTGATTGTAAATTTTTTCTCTCTGGCCTTTATGGGATTTATATTTTGAACTTAGACAAGACTTTTCCCTTTTCTTCGATCTCACGGACTGCCAGCTCTTCAGACGCCATCTTAATTACAAGAACATAAAACGTTTACTATGGCATCAAAAAAGCCTCCATATGGAAAAACTCTTTCCGTTCCAGCCTCATTAAGAGCCAGTCCGGACACACAGCAGCCTAAGATTAGTGCAATGTTGCAAAAAGAAACACCAGGAAAGGCTTCTCAACTATCAACAATAGAGAAAACTCTACAAGATATAATGAAAGAAATAAAAGAAATTCGGAAAGATATGATGAGTTCAAGATTGGAACTTTTGGAGACACAGAGAACATTAATGAAAAATAAAGAAAAAATTGATGGTCTGGAGGGTGGGGCAGTTGAGATGAGGGGGGAGATAAGGGATTCTAAAAAAGAAATAGTAGAACTTGCTGGTTATATGTCTAGAATGAATTTTGAAAGAATGTCTTATTTTTTAAGGTTTCAAAATGTTCCTGAATTACCTTCAGAAAATTTAAAAGATTTAATGTCTACAATTTTAGCAGATTATACTAAAAAGAGTAAGGAATATATTTGGGGGGACATTGACCTGATTTACAGAATTAATTCAGCATATGCCAGAATAAATGACGTACCCAGAGAGATACATATCAAATTTGTAAGAAGATGAACAAGGGATGAGATTCTGAGAGCACAGAGAGATGGCGCTCTGATATATATGCAGAATGAGATTGCTATTTTGAAACAGATCCCAAAAAAGATTCGAGAGATTCGGAGGAAGTATTCCTCCTTATCCAAAAAACTATATAAAAAGGGGGTGTGGTTCAAATGGTTAATGCCTGAAGGAATGTTGGTGTTCTGGGAGGGGGGGAGAGTAATTAAAGAGTAATTAAAACAATTGAAGAGGCGGAAGCCTTTCTTAAAAAACACTCCTCAACCCTGGAGGACGAAAATGGGAAAACGGAAGGGCCCTGGCTCCGCCCACTGGCGGGAAGTAAGAAGAAGACACAATAGCTAAAAGATTCAGATCACAAAAATGATTTTCTTTTACATAGTGTAATCCTTACGGATGTCAATAGAAACAAATGATTGAATGCATGTAATTTACGATATGATATATATGTATTCCCTTCCACCTTATGCCGAAGGAAAAACCTTACTCTTTGTATGGAACCCCGGAGGCGACCACCACCTCCGACATGGAAGCCCTAAAATATCTTTCCTATATCCTACATACCTTTTTCCGTTATAAAATTTGTAAAAACCAATAAAAATGTTATTAAAAAAAAAGTTAATCATATCCACACAAACACACACACAAACAGACATTGAACATTCCTTACTAAAATTCAAATATTTGTTTCACCTTCTTTCATTTAATTTATAGACCGTGGGTTCAGTTACAGTAGTGACAACTTGAGTATGAAAACATGCTGTAGATAAAAATAAAAGTAATATATTAATCTTTATATAATACTTAATACAAAATAACAAATTAAATGTTATAGCTTCCTTCATAATCTTTTGTAGACTTATTCAAATGGTCAAAGACTTCAATATGCTATGAAGCTGATATTTTAGGTTTCAGTGACAAATAAATATTTTACAGGATGATTTATCCCAATATGGACTTTTACGTTTTCAAACAATGTGACCATTTCTGTTCTGAATTCATCTGTTTTGCAATTGTCATCTCTTTTACCTTTTTCACTATTATAGTCTTCTTAAGGGTTAGGGTTAGGTCTTAAGATAATGTATCTAAAATATGATTATTTAAGCCTGATCATTTAAAGTTTGAATGATAACTCTGGTTTGAGTTATTCTATAATCCACTTGCTAATTCCTTGAATATCCATGGTACCCTTAGGAATCATCTCTGAAACCAAAATTCAGATGTATTAATTACCTTTCTCTCCCACAATTTAAAAATGCAACTTTCACTTCCATACAGTATTAGAGGGGAAATCATGACCTGCACAATTCTGATCGTTATAGAAATACATATAGCATCTTTTTAAAGATGCTGCTCTACTAGGTTTTCATATGTGGCATACTTTTTTTTTTGCCTTTCTATTATTAGATATTTTACTTAAGAGAGTCACAAAAGACTTAAGAGAGACACAAAAACAGTTGTAAAATTCTCTGATTTTTCATCTAAAGTTCCTCTGCTTTCTATAAAGTGATCATCCATTTTGTCAGTCACTGATAAAGCAATGATAAAATACGTTTCTTTGGCATATTAATATGACACTTTTCAGCAAACCTATGGGATGAAAATCCTAACAAAGATGCCAAGTGATAGAAACACATCAGTGTTTTCCAGATATTATCTTGCATAAATTGATCCTTAATCTCAATTTTGACAAAATTACACTTTATTTACTTATTATAATACTGTAATATTTCAGTATTGTGATACTTAAAGAAGACACACCAATGTCAAAGAATAAAGTAGTGTTTTTCCACATTTAAAGTAGGCTTTAAAACATATTTACATCTCATTTGCAGTTATAAAAATATATACTGTTGTGAAAGAAACACTGCCAGATACAATTGTCATATTTTAACATTTTTGGCATTATATAAGATACAACAATCGGAAATATCTCTAACTGAAAACTACTACAAAAAATATTTTGGCGAGTTTGCTGGCCAATCAAGCACAGTAATCCCATGGTCATTGAATCAGGTTTTGGTGCTTTTGGCAGTGTGGGCATGTGCCAAGTCCTGCTGGAAAATGAAGTCAGCATCCCCATAAAGCTCGTCTGCAGAAGGAAGCATGAAGTGCTCCGAAATCTCCTGGTAGACGGCTGCATTGACCCTGGACTTAATGAAGCACAGTGGCCAAAGTCCTGTTGCTCAACGGTCCAAAAGTCCTCTTTTCTGATGATAGCAACTTTTGCATCTCATTTAGAAACCAAGGACCCAGAGTATGGAGGAAGAATGGAGAGGCACACACTGCAAGATGCTTGAAGTCCAGTGTGAAGTTCCCACAGTCTGGGTTGATTTGGGGAGCCATGTCAACTGCTGGTGTTGGTCCACTGTGCTTCATTAAGGCCAGGGTCAACGCAGCCATCTATCAGGAGATTTTGGAGCACTTCATGCTTCCTTCTGCAGATGAGCTTTATGGGGATGCTGACTTTATTTTCCAACAGGACTTGCCACCTGTCCACACTGCCAAAAGCACCAAAACCTGCTTGATTGGCCAGAAAACTTACCTGACCTGAACCCCATAGAGAATCTATGGAGCATTGCCAAGAGAAAGATGAGAGACATAAGACCGAACAATGCTGAAGAGCTGAAGGCCGCTACTGAAGCATCCTGGTCTTCCATAATACCTCAGCAGTGCCACAGGCTGCTGATAGCTTCCATGCCACGTTACACTGAGGCAGTAATTGCTGCAAAAGGGGCCCAAACCAAGTACTGAAAACATATATGCATGCTTATACTTTTCAGAGATCCTATATTGTTCTATGTACAATCCTTGTTTTATTGAAATTATTCTAATTTTCTGAGATTGTGGATTTGGGGTTTTTATGAGCTGTACATCATAATCATCACAATTATGACAAATCATCGCTTGAACTATCTTGCTTTGCATGTAATGTGTCTTATCGCATATATTAGTTTCTCCTTTTAAGTTGCATTGCTGAAATAAATGAACTTTTGCACGATATTTTAATTTTTCAAGTTTCACCTGTATATTTTTTATTATTATTTTGTTTTTCAAAAAGGCTGTTAAATAATTACACTTTTATGCAAGACATACTTTGATCAGTATTCTGAAGGGGAAACATTATCCTTTATTACTAGCCAACTGATGAAAGGATAAAAGACCCAATGAGAAAGAGGAATGCAGTAATTAACCATTCTGAATAATGACCTTTTGCTTCAAAATTCTAACATTCTGAATGAATTTGGGGAGGAATATCAAAGGAGAAAGGATTAAGATTGCCCCTCAGTCTACCTGGTTTCCATGGGACATAGTTTATCATTTGTTTTGAGAGCACGAAATATTGAATGGCAACTATAAATCACAGCCAGGCGATAAATCTATTACATAAAGATAGAGGCTGAGTCTTTGAGATGTAGAAACATATTTTTTTTACAGGCACAGAGTGCAGAGACATTTAAAGTGTGGGTTTCTTACATCTGTTTCTAATTGGATGTTAGTTGTATAACAATCACTAACATCTGTACCAGGATTCACTTGACTTTTTAACTGTATATTACTGCCTGATCAAGAATTCCAAAGTTACAATTCTGTCATTTTTGTTATATAATAGTTGGGAGCAGAGCCAATGTCCGTATCAGCACATTTCTATCACTATAAAAAAACAACATGTCAAAATAATTCTTCAATTTTTGTGAAAGAAAAAGACATAACTTTTTAATACTTCCTATCCTGCCTTCTGCATGCTATTAAATCTAAGAAAGTTAGAATACAAAATTTCCTTTTATTTCTTGTAGTTTTTAGGGTTAAGCAGGAGCACACAATGGAGCAAAAAATGATTGAACTCAACTTATTCAGAAAGCATTTTGGAACATGCATCTTTTATTAACTATAAATTATTTCTTCCTCTCTCCTTCTCTCCCTACCACCTTCTTTCTCAAAACTGAATTATAAATTATACAATATACATACATACATACACCTTCTTAAAATACTGCTGCTATGGTAAACACTAGGGGAAATAAGAGCTAGTAAAACTTTTCTGATAAGTCTTTAACAAATTGAATATGTTGTAATTTCTAAGTACTTACGGTAAGGAGAATCCATATAACCATTTCTGGGATCCATGGCAAAGACTGCCCCACGATAAGGTAGTGAAGGCTCCGGAAGGTGTGATACAGATCCATGGATCTCCTTTTTGATGAAAGAAGCCCTTTCTTCACTAGATATTGAAGGTTCTTCACTGATTTTACTGAGGCCTTGTCCACTTTGTGGCTGCATTGTAATTGCGTTTCTTCTCTCTCTGTGATAGGTTTGTCCAGGACTTTCATCCTCTAGAGAGAAAAAGACAATTTGGGGAAAGAAAGAAGTGAAACTTTTAAACCAGCTATCAAAGTTTTCTTTACAAGCTTCCCACCCCTTTAACAAAGCAAGCACATGTATTGTTAAGGAAAAAGTTTCCTTAAAATAAGTGAAGGAATCGAAACCATTAAGTGCAAGTTGGATTTACACTGGAGAGCATCTTCAGCCCATTTCTTAATGCATTTACTAGAGAGTCTATTAATCGTACAGAAATACTGACTTGTTCCCCCCACACCACATTTCTGGGACAATAAGACTTAGAAGTTTTTGGGAAACAAACAATTTGTCACAAATCACATAAGACCCCTGCTAGCAGAAACTAAATCAAGCTTAGCCTACCTACTGTGCTTTATACTTCTCAGCATGGTCCTTCATATCAAAAAAAAGGATAGATTGTTGGAAACAGAACGCTCCTTGCCATTAAAGAAAAATATAGTTATTACATTTTTGAAAAAAATGAAGAACTTCTAATAAACGTGTATTGAACATGAAACCACATGATACAGAATTTGGGAGCAGAAAAGTCACACAATTAGCATTTACTATTTGAAAAGTTATCTTAATATGTGCCTCAACACATATTTATGAACACAGATCATAAATCATGGTTGGCAAGTGTAGATCCAATTCAATTCAATCAATATTCTTTTTCTATAAACATTGTAACTTTATATTCTCAAGTATCACATCTGTCCTTACAAAACAAGAGAAAGCAGCAGACTTGACAAAGTTTACAAATTTGCACTAGAATTCATAGAAGAATTGTTCTGAAAGATCCCAAGTATAACTCAATTAGAAAGTGGAGTATGTTTTCCCCAGATAAGAGAAACAAACTGCTTGCCATATTCTATTTCTCTTTCAGTGGCAATGCATCTCATTGCAACACTTAAAAGAAACAAGATTAATACAGGTGGCTTGTTTTCATGCTGACATTTTGAAATGCTAGCAATCTCTTTAAAATGCTTCTTAGATATCTGCAATGAAGTTTCTGTCTTTAACAAAAGACAGTTCCCATTTCATATAGTTGAAAATACACTTAAGACATTTTGAATATTCATCTAAAATATAAATCAGCAAAATTATTTATAAACATAATCTATCAAATCTGGGAATTATAGTTGCCTACAGTCCTTAGATCAGTGAATATCTGTAACAGATATTTACATAAGTTTCATATACTGTTACTACTATATAATGTATGAAATTGCCTACTGTATTTTTCAGAGTATAAGACGCACTGGCATTTAAGACGCCAGGTTTTGAAGAGGGAGATAAAAAAAAGGTTTTGCCCTCTGCAAACCTCCCAAAAATGCTCCGTTTTTTTGCAAAAATGCCACCCCTATTTTTTTTTCAAAATAGCCCTCAGGAGGCTTATAGAGTGCTCCTGGGAGGGGGGGAAACTGGCCCATTTCCCCCCAAAATGGGCCCATTTTTTGTCAAAAAAAGGGGGGCATGGATAGCCTTTAGGAAGCTTATATAGTGCTCCAGGGAGCTGGGGAGGGGGGCAAAATTGAGTAAAAAATGGCCAATTTTTTGCTCATTTCTGCCCTCCTCAGCCCCCAGGACCTTTCTGAAAGCCTTCTAAAAGCTATACCCTTTGGTGCATTTTGGTGAAGGGGGTGAGGTTTTGAGAGGCAAAAAATGCTGTATTCAGTGTATAAGACGCATCCAGATTTTCAGCCTCTTTTTTGAGGGAAAAAGGTGCATCTTATATTCTGAAAAATATGGTATATATCCCATTTAGTTACTGTAAATAAGGAAGATAAACCTATTAAATTCCAAGAATAAGGCTACTTATTGCTTAATAGTTATAAGAAACAATAAGAAAAAAATGAAGCACTATTAATGAAACAAAGTAACAATTTGATTAGTAAAATATTATTATTTTTAAATAATTTTTTATTTATTCTTATAAAAAATAATAATCATACAAACATAATTTTAAACATATTGCCGTCACAGCGCGAGAAAGCGATAACATTTAAATAACCAAACTTAACATTACAGTCCTAATAGTAGGCCTAATATTTAACACCAACATTTACATTATATACAGCCCATCTAGTTAACCTACCTACTTCATCAATTCTTATTCGTCCTTTAATTTCTGATTGATATTATTTACCAATATCCGATTTAAACATATATTATTGCTTCAGTTTTTATTATTCGGTCGTTCCCATATCCAATTATACCACCTCTTCCACGAGTTATAGAATTCTGAGTCCTTTTTTCCTTTAATTAATTTTGTTAATCTGTCCGATTCTGCACACTCATTAATTTTATTTATTACTGCCCTATCTGTCGGTATTTGATCATTCTTCCATTCCTGGGCAAACGCCAATCTTGCCGCAATAATTATGTGCAACACCAAAAACCATATCTCCATGTTGATATCTGGGGGTTTAAGTCCTAACAGGAAGGTTTCCAGTTTCAAATCTAATCGATGTTGGGTGATTTCTATTAACCACTGCCTGATCTTTTTCCAGTATTTAATCCCCATTGGGCAGGTCCACCACTGATGAAAATAGGTCCCCTCTCTGTGGCCACATTTCCAGCAATTAGGCATGGTCCCAGGGAACATTCTGGCAAGTCTTGCCGGGGGTAAATGCCACCAATATATCATTTTATATGTATTTTCCTTATACGAAGCTGCCATTGTCAATTTCATGTTTTTGAACCAAATTTCTTCCCAACTTTGAAAATCCAGTGTGCGTCCTATGTTCGTCCCCAAGCAATCATGCAGTCTTTAACCACTTCCTCCCCTACGTCTAGTAATGATAGATATGCATAACACTTGGATAGCATCCCTTTCTCTTTCCCAAAAAGAACCATGTCCAGTTCTTGTTTATAGGGATATATCCCTTCAGCCTTCTGATCTTTTTTGTATCTTGAGAATATCTGGGAGTATGGCCACCAGTCGATATGGTATCCTTACGAGGCTAATATTTCCCTGGTCTTCAAATCCCCCTGTGCATCTAAGATCTCCTCATATGTCAAGCTCTTCTCACCTCTATATCGTGTTGGATAGACATCCAAAAAGGCACCTTCAAATATATCTTCCTCCTCAACTTCTCCCAAGTATAACTCAAGGTCCTACGAACAAGATAGTCATTGAAGTGTTTGGGTCGCTCAGAACCGGGCCAAATATAATAGTGCCAACCATACTGTAGGCCCCAGCCTTCAATAGTCAGGAGCCGTGTTCTTCTCAGGGTCATCCATTCTTTAATCCAAATTAATAAAGCCGCCTGATAATAAAGCTGTCAATTGGGGAGGCCAAATCCCCCTCTAATTCTAGGTTCCTGCATCATTTTCAGTTTAATTCTGGGCTTTTTCCTTGCCAGATGAATTTTGAGATGGCTCTATTCATTTCATTAAAGAATTTCTTTTCCAATCTTACAGGGGCCGATTGAAATAGAAATAACCATTTGGGGAGGATACACATTTTAATAACTGCTATTCTCCCCATGAGGGAGAGTTGCAGGTTCTTCCATCTGCCGAAATCTTGGACCATCTGTTTGTAAAGATGAACATAGTTATCTTCCTTTATGGAGCTACATCTCCCTGTCAGCCATATTCCCAAATATTTGATCTTATTTACGATCTTCAGACCCACTAGTTCTTCAAGTTGGTGTTTCTGTCTTAAGGTCATATTTTTGACAAGCATTTTGGTCTTATCTTTGTTAAGAAGTAGCCCTGCAATGCTCCCAAATTCCCTAATTAGATCTAACAAATGCGGTCCTGATTCCCTTGGTTCCTCTAGAAGGCCAGATCATCAGCATAGGCTTGCACCTTAACCTCCTCCCGTCTAATCCTCAGTCCCTTTATCTCGTTTTTCCGTCTTACTTCTCTCAGTAGAGGTTCCAAAGTCAAGACAAATAAGAGCGGGGATAAGGGGCAACCATGTCTTGTATCTCTATGTATCTCGATCTTCCCTGTTTGGTCTCCCTCAATCAATACCCTTGCTGTTTGCTTCTGATATATGGCCTGAATTGCACTTATGAATTTTGTGCCAAAATCCATATAATCCATCTGGGATATCATAAAGTCCCAGGAGACCCGATCAAATGCCTTTTGGGCGTCAACAAAAACTACGGCCATCTGTTTATCCGGGCAGGCCTCAAAATATTCCAGGGTATTCATAATCATCCTCAAATTATCCTGTAGGTGTTGGTTGGGAAGGAAGCCATTCTGATCTGAGTGTATAAAGGTATTAAGAAAGCAGGTAAGTCTTACTGCTAACACTGCCGCAAAAATTTTATAATCAGAGTTTAGCAGCGAAATTGGCCTATAATTTCTAATAAGTGACAAGTAAAGTCCCTTCCTTGGGAATAATGGAAATAAACACTTCAGACCACGATGCTGGAATCTGGGTGTCCCTCATCACTCTGTTATACAACTCTGTCATATATTTACCCAGTACCCCAAACATCGCCTTATATAGTTCAACCGGTAGCCCATCTGTACCCGGGGTCTTTCCATTGGCTTGTTTCATCATGGCTGCTTCTACTTCCCCTTCCGTTATATCAGCGTTAAAAAGCTGCTTCATAGATTCGGGGACTTGTGGTAGGTCAGATTTCATCAAAAACTGCCTGATTCCTTGTGTCTCTTCTCCCCCTTTCCCATACAATTTGGTAAAAAAATGTTGTGCCACTTTCTTTTTCCCTTCCTTAGTAGTATGAAAGTTTCCATCCAAATCCTTCAACCCTTCTATCCTACGTTGTTCGCCTTCCTTCCTTAAGCGGTATGAGAGCCATCTGCCTGGCTTATTGGCATTCTCAAAATAATGTTGTTTAGACCATTTAATCTTAGAGGCTAACTCTTCTTTATCTAGCAAGCTAATCTGGTGTTGCCAGAACGTCCTTTCCTTGACCAGGTGTTCCTGCTCTTGCCCTTCCTGCATTCTCTGCTCAACTCCACTCAAATTATTCAGGAGTTCTTTCCGTTGTGTTCTTTTAATTTTGCGACAATTAGCCCCGTATTTAATCAATAAACCCCTCATAACTGCCTTAGCAGTGTCCCAAGTATTATAAATGAATGTGTCTTCGGTTTTATTCTCTTGGATAAAAAAACTCATCTCTTTTTTAAATGACCCCATAAAGTCTTCATCTTGCAAAGCGCCCACCCACATTCTCCATCTAGTTTGCCTGTATCCAGGGATCTTCCATGTCAGCCGTATAGGACTATGGTCCGCCCATTCATTAGTACCAATTTCTATTCCGGATACCATTCCCCTCAGTTCTGGAGACATCCAGACCATGTCTAAACGTGTCCAGGAGTGGTGTCTGGGGGAGAAATAGGTGTATTGCCTTTTCCCAGGGTTGTGTAATCTCCACAGACCTTGTAGGCCGAATTCCTCCCTTATATTATGACATATCCTTGGTAGGTTTTTTTTAAATCTCTTTCAAACCCCCTTGTTTTCCCTCCCGGATATAATCCTGAGTTTTATCTACC
Organism: Rhabdophis nuchalis; assembly: GCA_039707465.1. NCBI lineage: Eukaryota > Metazoa > Chordata > Lepidosauria > Squamata > Natricidae > Rhabdophis > Rhabdophis nuchalis. The sequence continues at coordinate 98,055,558 of CM077647.1, forward strand.
ACCGCATTAAAATCCCCCAGTAGACAGATATGATCATATTCCACTTCCCCCAGTCTCCCATACAGATCTTCATAAAAGGCCCTTTGATTGTCATTGGGGGTGTATATACCGACCAAAAGACACTTCCTCTGTCCAATCTCTATCTCTATCATTAAGATCCTTCCTTCCTGATCAGCAAAGATTTGTTGGGCTTTCAAATGGTGTTGCACATAAAACCCTAAACCTCTCTTTTTTTGTTCTGCTAAGGCAGTAAACATATTATCCAATTTCCGATGTCTTAGTAGATGCACATGATCCTTTTTTATATGAGTCTCTTGTAAACAAATAATATCATATTTGAGCTTAGTCAATTTATTCAGAATTCTATTTCGTTTAGAGGGGCCATTTAAGCCATTAATATTTACCGACAATAAACATATATGTTCCCCCATTATACCTGTCCTTCCTATTCTTTACTGCCCTTTGGTTGTAGCTTTCCTGGATTGTCTTGTTTTCTCTGTGTTGCTAGTGTTGGTCCTCCTTCCCCTTCTCTTATCCCTTCAATTTCCTCTCCTCTCCCTATATTATCTGTCCCCATATCGTCTTCTTTCGATTCCTCCTGACTCCTACTCTCAGTTTCTACTTCTCCTTCTCTTTCCAAGTCTGTTCGATTAAATTGTTGTTGTACAAAGTCTCTTGCCTCCTGTAAATTCCTAATCCTAATTTTTTTATCCCTCCATGTCATTAGTAAACCCTCAGGTAGCATCCATCGATACAAGATTGCATTTCTCCTTAGTAATAAAGTAAGGAATTGATATTCCCGTCTCCATTCCCGGACACATCTCGGAACCTGCCTCAAAATAGTGATTTGTCGCCCCTTATATGTTAAAGTTTGGTTCCTAGTGCGTTTGAAGAATTCCTCACATAGCGCTCTCTTGTTGAAATGCACATGGATTTCTCGAGGGAGATTGTTACGCTTCGCATACCCAGTGAACACCCTGAAAGCCTGATCTATATCCTGCTGCACCTGACTCCTGGCTGTATCGAGACTCTGCCACCATGTCTCCCACAATTTCCTCCAAGTTCTCATCCCTCTCTTCCACCTCATTTTGAAGTCTGAGGAAGAAGGAAGTTCTTTCCATTTCTAAAAAGGAGATCTCATCCATTAACCCTTTATTAACCGTTGATTGTTTCTGTTCCCATCGATCCATACCTCCCTCGCATCTTTCCATTCTTAACTCCACCTCCCGAGTCTTTTCCTCCTGCTTTACCAAAGCCTGCTGAAATTCTCGCATATCTCCATGCAACTGTTTAATTTCCTCCCTGACCCGTCCCATTTCAGATTTTACATCCGATCGTAAATCTGCAAAGTTTTTGGTCATCGAGTCTTGTATAGCCTGCATCATCCCCTGGAGGGCTTGCATAGACGGAGGTTTGCCAGAAGTCGACATGTCTTCCAATGATCTAGTAGATATCCCCTTGGGGCTTGGGATTGCAGAGGAGGGAAGGATTTTCGTTGTTGACCTAGTGATGATGGAAGTTGTAGACATAACCGTATTACCCAAAGAGACCACTAGATGGTGATATAGCTCTTCAAATCTCCTCGATTCTGAGTCCACAGCATTTACCGTTTAACCGGAAGAGAAATTTAATAGACCATCACCCCAGTATGATTAAGTTTCTCAGTTCAAAGTCAGTGAAACTCAGCAGACAGTCCAATCTACTCCACTGCAATCCAGTTATAGGGGAGGTCCAGAGTATTAGAACTCCCAGCAGGAGGGAGAGAGAAGTAAATTAACTAAGAGAATTCCGTCACAAATCAGACACCTCCGGTATGGCAGTCGAAAAGACAGCTAACCCAGCAACAAGTAAAAATGGCCACTCACTCCAGTCTGACAGCTGTCTCTACTTCACCACGACCGATCTTCCAGCAGCAAAAAGGCAAAAGAAAGTTAAGAGGATCACCTCCGATCAGTCCATCTAGAGAATAATTGCGTTGTGACAGCGGCTTCCCCAACCAAAAGGATCAGTCTCAGCTTCGGGGCAACCCACGTCGCCCTCTTCCCGCGGCGGTACCTTAGAGGGATTTCAGTGTGTGGAATTTGCCACCTCCTCACACACCTCAATATCCTCTTTCTTTCGCGAGCCCCCCCCACGGTTCGCGATGGCAATAAATCGCCACCAGCCACGGGAAAGGGTCAGCTAGGAGGAGAGGGATTTTCTTCACCACCGACCATACGCCCTGACGTCACCGGAAGCCTGATTAGTAAAATATTATTGATAGTTGGGGAGGATATAATTTGTGACATGATTTTGAAAAAAAACCACAGTTTTTACTTTTTAAAAAGTTTTAATAGATTTAAAACTATTTCAGATGTGTTGCATGTTTGGAATATTAAATATAAACTTTAAAACATTTGAAGCTTTGATGTTACATTCATTAAAATAAACATCTCTTCATTTGCCATATGCCATTAGTTTTCAAAGAAGACTGAAAGGTGTTTAAGCATTAATTCTTTTGGATTGAAAAGCTGGTCCTGAAAAGTACAAGTAAAAGCAAATAAATCCAAGACTTTTTTCTTTATATGATACATCCAAGAACCTTTTGGTAAATAACAAAATTGCAGTGAAATATCTAACATGCTTAGAAATAAAATAGACTGCATTAACCCTACTCTCTAATTTAATACTTTTTCATAATGTACCCTTTGCAGCTTATCCCAAATGTTCACAAGCAAAATCAATTTTTCTTTGGAGATGGAGATAAATGGAGAGAATTCTATAATATTCAGAAAGTTTTCACATACTTTAATCAGGCAAATTTAGGTTAAAACACTGTGCTAAGTGATCTTAAGTGTTTAATTTAAATATGTTACAAAGGTTGTGGAGTTACGTTTAACCCTTACTCAATTTACCCCATATTATAATATACAGGTAAATCATTACTTTGTACTGAGCTCATCCTATCGAAACAACTAACTTTTACTAAGAACTGCAGGAGTGAAGTAAATTTCAAAATAAACTGAATGGAGATGTTTGATTTTATTTATACAGACATATTAAATTTTTCAAAAGTTTCACCTTCTTTTCTTTTCTCATTGTAGTTAGATTTGAATTGCTTAACCAAAATATTTTATACAGAAGTGCTATAAAACTTGAACCTTCTATAGTTTAATTGGGGTGAGGTGGGAGACAGAGTAATTGATGATTACAAAAACAAGAAGAAATTTGCATCTCTCTTTCTTTCATAGAACTGGAAAATTGCTGGCCAAAATAATCATTTTTCCTGCCCTTTTGTAGCATTTTTGTATTAATGAGAAATTCTGATGGGTTAATCTTTAGTAAGCGTTCATTTCACATCCTGCACTGCAAGAATTCCTTTTCAAAGGGGCAGATGAAAAACTTGTCAGTGCACGCACTCCAGAATACAAATAGCCAAGTGGCTTGAAATAGCACTCTCTACACTAAAAGGAAAACTTTTGCGGCAATAATTCTACCAGCTCTTATAACTGCAATAAAACCACTTCAATGAGCCAAACAATTAAAACTTCCTAATTTTGTTCTGTTTCAGCTGAATTGTTCAATAAAATTTAAGAGTCTATGCAGACAAGCTGTGCCAGGCCAAATTATTGACAGAAACAGACAGTCCACCATGGCAACAAGTGGAAATCTATAGCAAAAATGTAGGCAAACAAGCTTCTTTTCCAGCAGCTGCTGTCAATTGAGTCTTAAAGCCAGAATTGTTACAGCTTGTCTAGGTTAAAAGTGCTGCATCTATTTTGTATCTATTTTGCTTCTCTCTACCAAAGGGAGAAAAAATAGCAAACCAAATGCCAACTGAAAACCACATTAGTTTCAGTTATGACTATTTCATATATTTCTTCAGTTTTATTGTAGCACCAGAAACAGAATGCATTTCAACACTCTATTTGTAAGAATTAAAACGAAGAACTTTCAATCATTTAAAACTGTTTCTAATTCCAAATAACATTTGAAAGGGACACTTTTTCTTCCAATACAAATGGATTGAAAGAAGAATATTCTGAGCATGTGCAAAGTGTGTCCCTCAACCTAATATCCGAATCTAGAGCAAGTCTTCCATATCAGAATTGTAGATTCCAAATACATTGGAGCATTAAAATGTCTCAATTTTCAAACTATGCTTGTAAATAGCAAAATATACCAGGATACAACCTGACCTCTACATAACTCTCCATTGTATGCCTTGATTGTATGCAATGATATAAACAGAACTGAAGTTAGAATTTATTTAGCTATATTTATACCCAAAAATTTTAGCGCATCAAAACAAATCATTATAAATATTCATGTGGATCAGCTTCCTTTGAAATCTAGAAACACACATACATACAAAAAATGGGTATGTCCATATGTTAAAACTTAGTTCAGTGAACTTTTATCTTCTTTTCAGTGGCTATAAGAAAACTTATTTATAAATAAAATACCATTTTTAAAAAGTATCTTCAAATGTTTGGTTGAGAGAGAAAAATATTATTCAAATATTTCAAATATTAAAAAAATTAAAATTTAGATTCATTTGTCTTTATTGATT